>LQRL01025993.1:3635-26282 GCA_001703475.1 Hydroides elegans
TATATGTATATTTGTAGGCGAACAGCTGCAGCGGATCGCCAGCGGCTGCTTCACGGGAGTCGTGCTCTATGCCAACCGCTATTACGCCGTCAACAGAGACACAAAAATGGTGTATGTCTACGAGCACACTAACCAGTGGAAGCAATGCAAGTCATTTCAAATTGAATCAAACTATAAATACAACTTAATAACCCTGTGTATAAGTAACGGTTCACTATACGTTTGCCCAGACGACGATCACAAAGTGTATATTTATTCATTTTCCGGCCAAAGCCAAGGCAGCACGGGCAGCCAGGGATCGGGTAAGGCGGGGCTTGTGAATAGCCCATACATCGCATCATCCGACAGTGACGGCGCCGAGCTCATCGCGGATCACAACAACAACCGCCTCCAGGTGCTGAACGCGCGCCGCCAGTGGAGCCTTGTGCAGCTCGAGCCGGGTGTGGAGAGGCCATACGGCGCCCTCGTCGTCGGAGGCATATTGTATGTGAATGAATATCGTAACAGAAAACTGCATAGGTATGCAATAGAATAGATGTTATTCAAATACCGATGTCAATGCATAGATGGCTTGCGTGAGGATATAGTGGCTATAGGTAACAGATGCACCTCCATGTTTGCATTTTATCATATTGTTGTAGGTTGTTTTTAATTTTCAGTTTTAATCGGATATATTAAATGTATCATTAGCAGATATGTAATTAATATCATCATAGCATCTGCGATGCTTTCTGGGGTTATGAAAAAGATATTACATTAATTATATTTTATTTGAAACTGTTTCTTACCAAAGCATTATATATATATAAATCTAAAGATTGTTTGTCAAAACATATTCCAAAATTCATAAAAATGATAAAGCATGTGTATTTAGCGGATAGAGTACGTTGACGTTCAGGTTGTTGTCAAGCACAAACAATGTAAGCGAAAACCATTAAATTTGTTAAAATAATTATTGAGTATACGTTATCAAATAATATATGAAACATGTGTTTTTTTTATTTGTTTCTAGTTAAAATAAATAAATACGTATGTGACTTAAACTTTTATTTGCTATCTAGATACAGTAATACTGAAGTATTTATAATTAAATTTTATTTCATACGTATATATATATATAAATAGCTAACAATTTGTTGAACTGTTCATTTGTATTCTAGCAAGTGAGAGGTATTCATCAATAAATGCTGCGAGAAAGGCACAATGTTATGATTTGATACAAATATTAATCATGCTATACTAGAATCCAATTTATAGTCTTTAGATAATGTAATGTGATCTGAGGATCTAGGTTGCTGCACCATCACTCTGCCAGTTCCAGCTAAATTGTCTTGCCTTTCATTATAATTGGAACGTGAATGGGTTTTATCATCTTGTGTATCGGCTCGTTCATTGCAATTCAACGGCTCACCTATATCAGTGCATAATGAAGTCTGCCCCACACCGTCACTACATATATATTTATCGGTGCGGCTAGTCATTAATGTCGGCGAATTATGTTTGCCTCCCTCTGATACAGTACCTTCACAGCGAACGTGCGTGTCTGTACTGGTTTGACATGATATGACTAAAGTATCCGTTTTTGACAGCGAGCTTTCACTTTCTTTGATTTCCGTTTCATTTGTTTTAGGACTCAGCCTTTCGGATATGCCCGGTCTTAATTCACTGCTATTAACGTCAGTCATCATATTATGTTCATTCGTGTTTAAAGTGAGCTCGTTTTTGTTTTCCTGATTGTCTTCATTGGCCAAACAGGATTGGTCTTCGATGGCTTTATCATTTTGGACTGGGCTTAACCCTCTCATGACAGCGCTGATATCGAGTTTGGGCGGGCGTCTCAGGGTGGTTTGAGTGAAGGCATCTTCGTGTTGTGGACTTGCCATGTCTGCTACGATACCACTTTCTAAAAATAAATTGGACATTTTTACTATGAACCATGCAATGGGTGAATAGGCCATCAATTATTTGAAAAAAAAAGAGTGGTAGAGGGAAATTTTGATGCAATTTTATTTGTGTTTTTTATGAAAGTTACTTTTATGACATGATGACACCCTTGCTATACAATATTTATTCCAATTTCACAAAATTCATGGCAATCACTTCTAGTATGTATATGCCATTTGGCAATATTATGATCACAGCCTCTTTCCTCACCATTGGAACAGACGGTCTCCGATCGAGGAATCGCTTTATTGTCTGCCTCTCCTTCGGCTTCCTCCAATGTTATGCTGAGTCCTCCGCCTCCGTACATTCCTGAGGATCCTGAGGAAGATGCACTGCTTGAAACGGAGATGAGTGAATGCGGTCGCTTCTGGCCGTTCTTTAGGTGCTCGATGGAGGACACGGCGATTGAACTGCGCATCTTAGGACCTGTTGTAATACAGTAATTGTAATCTCTATAACGCATTGATTTTTATGTTTATGCCGGTGTTGTTATTTAAAGAGGTTTGATTGGGAGCATGAAAGCGATAAAGAAAACTTAAATATTCGTATGCATTTTAGTTTTTATTGCAAGTTTTTCATAACTTGGAGTTCTATCATAGGAAAAATCTTATGAGGTTCAAGCAACAATAAATTTTAGTTCGTAAAAATACAAATGAGGAAGTTAAATGCTTATCTATCTGCTTTGCAAGAACATGCAGAATGTTCTGAATTTGACCAAAAAATGTACGCTCAATTTTAAGGGAGGCCATCTTTGGCGGACACAGGTTTGCAAGAAAGTTTGTTGACACTTACGCCTGCTCTGCAGCGAGATGTTGACAAAACGGTCGTGGATGTTGTCTTTGCTTGGTTTCAAATCGATGCATGGTTTGCTGCCCGCGCCCATTCGCTGCATTTCCGCCAACCGCATTTCTGTGAACGCATGAACGATTACATAGCATTGAATGAACTTTACTTTTATAATGTTTATATTCCGTTACATAGAATAAACCAACTTAAAATCTTGATTAGGCGCCCTTGTTTATTGCACAAACACTGAATCAGTGCATATCTACTATAAACTAGCATTAAACGTATTTACTATGCATGCGCATGTGTACGCTGTACCTACAAAAAAAAACTTCTGAAATAAACCATTTTAAATGGTTACTCACCCCTGTTTTTGATGGCCTGTTTCCATAGCAGCCGCGATATGTCGCGAACCCAATCAGTCTTAATGTCGCTTGAGGGCGACTGCAGCAAGAAGGTTTCGCTCGATGTGCGTTTACGGAACCAGAGCTCAAACTTATAGCGGCTATTGTCGCCTACGTTCTCCGTCAGACCCAAATCAGAGGTCTGCAAGAGTTCATAATTTATATATGAGAGCATGTAATTTATAAAGCATTAATACATTCATTGGAAATGCGAGCATCACGTTCTCATGTCCTACAGAACATGTTGAATCATATCTAAATCATAGATATCGAAATGGTGTATGATGAATATATGCTTGAATAATCTCTGCTTTAATTTCGATATGCAATTATAATTCTACACTGTAGATATATTTCACCCCTACAATACATCTTTATGCATCTTCATGAACATGTTTCACAACCATAGTCTAATGCACTTGAACAATTGTCCTCACAGTTAAGCTGGCTCACCTTGATGCTGCTTTTGTAACTGTAGAATTCCTTTCCCAAACTGGTGCGGCGCGTTTTGCTGAATACGACCATCTCCTCAAACAGGAACACATGACGCATTGCCTTTCGCCGACCATGCCACACAAGAAAGGTGTCCTGCCTGAGAAGCATACCTTGCTCGTTCAGGTTCACCTGCAATAACAAAGAAAATACATGTACCCATATGATTATGCGGCCAGAAATGTGGTTTATTAGATATAAGTAAAGTATATGAATTCTTAATTATTATTCGAAATACTTGGAGTTGTTTTATTTGATTCACGTTTACGTTAAAGAACCTTTCAAATACTCGACAGTTTTTAAAGATAAGACAAGCTTGAAGTTTTTGTTTCGAAAACATGGCTAAAAATTTATATTTGAGATATCAAGGTCTGTATTGCAACGTATGCACTCACATCTGCGCCCTGTAGGCAGTCCATGGCCAGCAAATCGTTGCCGTGGCGAAGCTGAAATTTCACCACTTCATACGCGGCTTTGAGGTCTGCATATTCAGGCAGGTTCGGAGGACAAAGTTTTATAACTTGCTTTAGAAGCAATGAATATTTTCCCATTCGCTGCACGGGTTTCAGTAAATAACTACTCAGGTCCATTTTGTCTCCGAGCTCAGATTGTTTCCGGCGGAAGAAGTCTCTTCCAGCGTGTTCTGACATCAGATGGTCGGATTTTGGTTTGTTTTTGTTATACAGCGCGTAAAGGTAGAATTCCTAAAACATATGCAACGGTAGCAGTAGATCACTTGCCTTGGTCTTGGTAGTCAAATTAGCAATTTATAGTTGTGTTTAAAGTTGGCTTACATAATAACACTTTTTAATTATCAATTAAGTTTGTGCATATAAAAAATGTACTTTAAACCAAATTTTCAAACAAACAAACAAACAACCCAGAGGAACTCCAAAATACCTGCTCATGATTAAGGAAGCACGTTCCTATACCAAGCGGATGACGCTCACATGCTTCAAGCTCACGGAGGAAAAACTGACTATGGAAGGCGTAGATATTTTCGATGTTACCAAAAACCAGATTGCGTTTGCCGCGCAGTGATTGCGGAACGTCATCACGCACTATTTGTGGAAGGTAGTTATCGATTATGAATTGGAGTGCCGTGATGTAGTCCCGTTCCGTGGCTATCAGTTCGCTTATGATCAACTGCAGTTGTCTGTTAAAATAGTATTGTTTTGTTGAGTGAAAATAAACGAATGAAATGTTTAAGGTATATGAAAATCCCATACAAAGCCAAGGTGATTTACCCTTGCTGGGCTCTACTGAAAATTATGGCCAGAGAAAGGCCAATCGGTCAAGGGATTTTGTATCTTTTTACAATTTTGTAACTGCATGTTTTGAAAAGTGTCGACGGATATCGATAAACTGCAATATGTCAGAATGTTAATGACATTTCTTTTTTAGCCCTTTTTTGAGACTATGATATATATGTTCGTTTCAGCAGGTACGGACATTGGGCAAAATTAACTTCAACATTTCTTACACAAACTTATTTTGATGTTAAATGGGTTTATTGTATGTAAACACTGTTAACAAAATATGCAATACAATTATATTTTCAGCAAAATGACCTTAGATAGTAATCATAAGAACCACTTGATATGTTTAATCTCATAATAGTTTTCTTTGGAAAATCATAAGAGGCATTTCAAGCCAATCTAACACTCTCCTCTGACCTTAATAAAATTATTTGATAAATGAAAAATAATATCTCAAGGAACGCGAAAGTCTCTAATGAAAGGTGTTCGGACTGTATCGAGTTGGCACGACCTTGTGCTCTGTGTAAATGGATAAACGCGAAAAGATAGCCATTGTGAGCAGAGGACTTGACGAACGATTGAGAAGTGATAAAGCCGTTATGTTGTTACATATTTATGTGGTACATGTACATATCTTGTATCAATGCGAGATGTAATGGCGAGTGTAAGCTTAATGCATCTGCCAAAAAGCCTAAAACTCATCTTTACTGTGGTGAATTAAATAAAATAAGTTTACTATATATTACAGATAATACATAGATAGTTCATCTGGTTCTTAACCCTTTCTAAACTCTTTCGTCATAACAAACGCACCTCCTTCTGCGGATATCCTCTTCGGCGTGCCTGAGGTCGGCCATGGATGAGTGCACACCGGCGCGATGAGCCAGGAGGGAGCCACCACGGGGAGGAGGGGCAGCCATCCATGTGTGACGCTTCTCGCTCTGCGCCGAACGGTCCACTGCGTCCTCTTCTGGCATGCTGCAGAAAGAGCAGAAGATTATGGTTATGGAAAGGGATATCTTGTGTATGATGGTTTTTAATATGCATCCGAAAGTTGAACTGTGCATTTGTTGATACGACTGGCACAGTTAGGCATTTACTTCGGTCACATTATTTTAACAAAAACAAGTACATTTTTAATATAAATTCTGATCAAATTGAGTTATTTTAAAGTGAATGAAAAAGGCGAATGGATTCTCACACCCATTAAGATTTTGTTGACCCAACACTGACCCAACATATTGGGAACATAACATAATCGTGTAGATCTATAAAAAAATAGATAAACTAGATATCGCATCGAAAATCCAGAACCTGCAGGATTAAAAAATGATTATCTACAACTGTAAGATAACTAAAGACTAAATAAAACGCATGTAGCTCAAATGACTATGCAATGACCTGTGTGTATTCACATCCATGACAGACACAGATGGTCTAACAACGTTTTGTACTATCCACTCCATCAAGTTTTTTTTTTGCAAAAACAATTAAATGTGAGTTCTCCGAATATCAATTATCATGAATTAACGTTTTATTCAGGAACATGAATATGTTTATCCTTTTTATGATGTGATTTCCAATATTGCAAACATATAGCAAGAATGTTTTAATCTGTTGATTTGAAACTATGCAGATGTATATCCAATGTTATTGACGTTATCAATTGATCATCAATTTTATCAATTATATTGGGTAAAATCCATCAAAATCATGTAACTCCTGATAACAATACTCCACATCATTATAGCATAGATACTGACTGACTTGTCTAGACCTGTATCTTCAGGCCATATTTTGCAAAAATGTTGAGAAATATAGGTAGCTATTTTGGAGAAATATAGGTAGCTATTTACTCAAAACAAATCCAGGTCTATCCATCAAACATAAGTCATTATGGCAGGCAAATGTGGTGTCACTCCATTTGTAACTGTCTATCAGTCTTCAGCTTTTTTTACAATAAATATATTACAAAACGACCCCACACTCTATATTTTCCAGTGATATGTTTATATTGAGACTCTTCACCTATGGCATTACGATACGCCAGACTAATTTAATTTTACTTTCTTTTAACTAAACTATTGTTCGTTTTTTTTTTGCCAGCTCCAGATTGCTGATCTACAGTTAGACCCCAGCAGATGCGCTGCTGGAAAATTGGGCGAATTTTTGTCCGAGAACCGAGCGAATACCGCTAATAGGAATGCCGTCAGGGGAAACCTAATGTTACATGGGTTAATGGACGGACAAACAAACATGGAGCAGCCGCTTGGATTTGGGTTTGGTATTTGATACAGTAGCAATAAATATAGTCTGTTTACATATGATATTTACTTTCGATTATTTCAATAAGTATTTGATTGTATTTGATATTGGCTTAAGAGAAGATATTTATCCATTCGCTACGAAATCTTATATGTGCTCTTGTTTTTGTATGTTAATTCATACTGCAAGCTTATAAAAAAGCAAATCCAATTATTTAACAAGTTGATTAGCATCCACTCTTTGGTTCGATATTATCACTGTTTTTATGTCCTTTTTTATGTATATATTTTTTATCCTATTTTAATTTAGTCATCTACAAAATAGTTTTTGAACATATCAGGCATCAACATGAAGGGTGCTGTGGCGTTTTCAACAAATGACACTGACAATTAATCATTGTTATGATCCCAGGTGAGTGACAACAAAGCATTGATGAGCGTCAATGGTCACATCTCGTTTTGTTCAATATCAAATACATTTTTTATTCACCATTTCCATCCAATTATCCTCGTGCTTTGTCTGTTTGTATGGTTTCAAGCCAAATGTTCCATGTGCTGCTTCTTAATTAGCTAATTTTAGTCGATATACTCAAGTCCTTTATGTCTAAATAAATGCTACCAAACAAATCTGATATTGCCGTTTATTAAGCTCAGTACCATGATAACAATAATTGTGATATTCAACGTCATATGTTATGATTTCGACATGTCTTAAATGATTGCCTATGTCGAACAAATGACGATATTGATCATAAAACACAAATATTTAGTAAAATAATTTATTTTATATAAGATATTGTTAAATATGTTTACGCAGCGAGCACAATTGTTCTTTGCCCTTTTCATACGGTCACGGATAAGGAGATTGAGCAAGACCCAAGATCAACACTCAAATCCAGACACTCACCAAAAAAGAATATGGCTTTGATCAGGCTCCATATGACTTAACCTGCATCTTTATTTGTTATTTATTAGATTAATATTTTTTGCATTATAAATAAGGTATCAACGTATGATAAGTCAGCTGTTATAATAATGATTATTAAGCAATGAATGAACTCATTGATACAAACTACTGGTACAATAATTTATCAATAACTTCAGCTAGTCATATCAAAATAAGCACATCAGACGTCAATTATGTTTTAGAAAAATTTGTTCAATAAAAATATGCCAGGCTACGTTTTACGTAGACACATACCCCAGACGCCATGTCATTGAAACAACTTTTTTCGCTAGTCCGATAAGAAACTAAAACGTAGGAAAGCATATTCTAAACTGTAATAACACGTCGCGCGACATCTTACCGAGTATGTTGAAAAACCAAAAACTTATACACTTAAATTTTTCAGGGAACCCTTTTCACACCTGGCGAAATAAAAGAAAATGCAAGTATGCCATTTAAACATACAATTTGTCTTGAGGGTTGTCGTTTTTTATTCGATCACAAAGGACACGGTACAAAGCATTGATAGAACATTATGTAGGCATTGCTTGTCCTTAATGTTATATTACAATTCTGCAAATATTTAAGCGACAATTTAACTTTTCTGACCGCAAAAGAATGACAAAGACACACAAGCACAAGTTTTATGAATGAACTCAGCCCTTCACTGGTCCAATATTTCGTAACAACTCTTATTTTCTTGTGAAAATATTTTATTTTCGTTAGCGTATTATTCGCGTATTATACTAGTTTCTTCGGGCTATGTACGCAAAGGCGTTCCATATTGTTTCGTCCAACACTAGGTCTGTAATCGCGGTTTGTTGCCAAGGGCTTTTCGGAAATGAAATGGCTGGTCTCTTCAAATGCCATTTTATAACTCGCTGGTTGACACGTTCAGCCAATATTTGCTTGTTTCTAATCAAACAGAGTGGATACAATGGATATTTACTCGTGTTAACTCGATCGGGTGCTTGAATGGTATTCAACTTACTTGATTTACTGACTTCAAAAAATGTGCCGCTCATTATGTGAAAGAAAATGGCCATGAGTTTTGTGTAAATTAAAAATATCAAATGTTCATTTACATATTAAGGAGTTTATATTTTCTCAATTTGGTGGCTCATATATGCGGCAATATTACACAGAATATAGCTTTGCATTTTTCTTCAGATACGTTTGTTGAGCTATTTCATTAATAAGGAACCCACGCATTTTCGACCAAAACAATACCATATAATACTTCCGACACCAAAGCATCATTGTTTTCAATATCTAGGCCATTTGTCCGTTCTTGGCAAACATGTGGTCATTTCCGTAACCATTTATGCATAGATATGGGCCCTTTAAATACTTCCGGATCGGTCATACATTGACTTGGCGGATGATCTGTTTAGCACGCAAAGCCGCATCTCATGGCCGGGCACTTGTCCCATAGAAGACGCGAAATCAGTTTGCATATTGTATCACTAAATATTTGATCTCGTTCAATCGAACAGGAAATTGGTATGGCCTCAATAGTGCAAAGCTATGTTGGAAAATGCTGAGCACCTTAACTATTTTTTTTTCAAGTACTTTTTTCCTGCAATATTTAGGCCATATGGAACGGTCTTTCATGCAGATTTACTTAACAAACCATTCTTCCCGATGTTTATCCCTATTTCTTATCAAACACCTGGCTATCTCCATTCTTCGTAAAAAAATAAAGATTTGATCTATTTGAGCGTAGAAATACATGTATATGCAACTCATAATTTGAGTTGCAATGTCTTTACGCAATAGACTAACGCTTGTTAATGTAATTCCACATTCATGACTCCCTAACTTAGAACAATATAATGTGTTTTATTAGTTAGGACGCTATAAAATCGTCTATCGTGATAAATTCTGTAAATAAACAGGATATGTATTGTTTTAGTTTAATCACATGCGTGATTCATTAAGGTTAAGTTCGTGCTTTGCAACAATAATGTATAGCCTACCTTAGTGTTTGTGACATAATTTACTTTATCTATTCTCACGTTTGAAAAATAGACGGATGTCGAACCTCATTAATGATGCAATTCATGCATGTTTTGATAGTTTTATTATTGAATAAAGACTTGTGACGATAGTTAGAAGCTTATCTTTCCCGTGGTATATCTGAAGCCAAAAGTCATTGAATCATATCATGGATAATATGTTTTATATATGCTGATGTCGTATTCTAAGAGTTTATAAATCAATAAAAATCAACCAAATATTTTTTCACGTGGCCAAAATTTTCACTGTTTTCTAACGCCATGAACGCAAAGGGCATTTTCAACATTGCATTCTATTTGAATTCCAATCGATATCCAAGACGATGCTATAACCGACGGTAAAATTAAAAATCAAAATCTGAATAAATAGAAAGTTGCCAACAATGATTATGATATGATATCTTTTGCACGTACCTTGGCAGACTATCTGTGCTCGTTGTGAGGCTGAGCGACTTGCCCGTTCTCCTATCCTTAAGTTCTCCGGCGTTATCCCGCGTAAACACACGTGACTGTGGTCCTATTTCCGGTTTAACTGCCTCGCCACTGACCATGCAACTAGCCGCGCGACGCATCACCTTTTTATGTGGTTTACTGTGCTTATTCAGCATCACCGTCAGGGCGTTAATTGCCGAGTAATGTCGAACATTGCTGAGTTTTGACTTAGAAGAAGAGCCTGATGCTTGTGGGGTTTGAGTATTGCTATTTGATGTATCCACTGATGATTTACCCTGATTATTGCTAGATGACGCTGAACTGCCTCCGTTAACATTCTCATGTGAACCTTTCAGGCTCTCACGCGAATTTCGCATGGTGGAGTTGGATAATCCTTTGGGTAGGTTAGCCACGATACGATCGCTCATATCCTCAGTGATAAGTCCTTCGTACAGAAGGTGCTCTTCGTGTTCGCGTACGCTCGTGCCTTGAAGGTTTTCCTTGAACGCCTGCGCAGTGGGACTATACACGGGCGCCGAGGGCTTTCCAGCATATGAGCGCCGTCGAGATACATAATCCAATGAGGGACCAACAGGGGAACTGACAGTTTGTTCCCATGCATTGCGATGTGCATGATCGCGATAGCGCACTGGGCCAAAATTATGACTAGAAGAGTTTTTATGAACAGCACCAGCGCCACCATTACCATTGTTCAGACTAGGAACAGAATCCCTGCGTTCCTGTTCGAGCGCCATTTCCGCTTCTGTTGTATCACGTGCTTTTCGCAACGTGGCTTGGCGAATCGCGAGTAACTGATGCGTTTCGAGGCATCGCGTATGCGCCACAGTGCACTGCTCGGCCAGTTTGTCGTTATCCAGCTTTCCCGATAGTTCATCCATGCTGTCAAAGACTTCGCTGGCTAAAGGTGGGTTCTCGGAGAGGTAGAGATCAAGGCTCTGGAGTAGGGCGTCCAGATCAGCGGTGCTCATGTCTTTATCCATGCGCATGCTCGCAACGTATGTCATCGCACCAAGGGCCCAAGCGTAGCACTGCAATGGTGGAAAAGTATTTATATTACAATATGTAAATAGTGATAACATGTTTTGACTATAAACGGGTTTTGAACAAATATTCGACGTTTTAGGGGAATCTTGTTGATATTATGATATATATTTACGTTTAACAACGATTTTTTTTAAACGTTTATATTTAGTGATTTCTGAACGTGTTTATGACGCCACGTGATGACCAATTAAAAGATGGACGCGAAACCGAAAGGTAACAGCGTAGCAACGTTCAATCAACTTTGCATGCTGTTAGTGATTCTTTAAAAAAACGATGTTTTTTTGTGAATACGTAAGAATGAACAATAGTTTTCCTATACATTTGATAAACACATACTTTTTCCGCACATTATAACACATCTTTAAATAGAACCTACTAAAAGAGAGCGAAAATAGTTTGTAACTCGTTATAATGCAACACAGACGAAGGTCTATCAAATCATATCCCACCTACGCATGTCGAAGTTTCAGTAAAGAGGAACTCGTCTTTGTTTTAAAAAACGTCTATTTTTTCGTATCCTTTCATTTATATTAAAAAGTATAAACTCCTATTTAACAAAGCTACACAACGTGTGTTTTTTTAATATACACGCAAAATTACATATGCACTTTTATTGACTTAATGCTTCTGAGTGCCTCTTAAAGTAGTCCATTAGGAGTGAGCCCCTCTCCACTTCTAGGTTGTATTCACAATTTCATATATTTTATGTTTTATCCAATAATCCACATATGATTACTTTTCTTTTTAAGGAGATCGCTGATTCGGCGTTACTGATAACATTAATCCCATTATGTGGCGTTGCATAGGACCCATGACTATTTTATCGATAATGACCGTGCGTTATTCGTGGCTATGCTATAATGTATGATATGGCATGTGTGTACATGCGGTACATGATTGCACTGCGGCTCTCCACGATTATAATTATATAATTGCCGTCAATGCTATCACGCAAATGAAGTATATGTAATGTATGCAAATTGTTCGAAGGATATGTCGCTTTTGAACAGTGCTAGTTTATTATTTCCTGCATATACATGTAAAGCCGATCTAAAAAATAAAGTGTCCCTAGGTTTTTCGCTAATAACTTTGTAAGTTTTTATTCCATTTCAACCAAATTTTTACAGCATCTCTACAATAGGAAACCCTAACATATTCTTTAAAAAAATTAACTGGATTTTTCGTTTCTCGATGATTCCTGATATTTTATACGATTCAATTTTGCAAGGCGCCGCTGTACGGAAAATGCTAAATCTTACACAAATTTTAAGTTTTATAGGGGCCTGGGCAACCCTTTATAGGATAGTACAAACAAACCTATTAGGGATTGCCCAGGCCCCTTTAAAACTTAAAATTTAGTGAGGTTTAGCATTTTCGGTACAGCGGCGCCTTGCAAAATGGATTCGTATAAAATATCAGAAATCATCGATAAACGGAAAATCCAGTTATTTTTTAAAGAATATGTTAGGGTTTCCTATTGTAGAGATGCTGTAAAAATTTGGTTGAAAAGGAATAAAAACTTACAAAGTTATTAGCGAAAAACCTAGGGACACTTATTTTTTTAGTTTGGCTTTTTTTTATGTATGCATTGTTCAGGGTTTCATAGCATTGCATCCCGAAATAGCCAAATTGCATTCACCGTGGTGTTATATTTTTTTAGCATTTTTTTTTCTTCGGTTACACTCTTTTATTTTTCTCTGGCATTAAATTTGATTTGATATCCAATGAATTTGCATTTATCATTATATATTATTTTATAGTCTGTCGTTGTTGGCATTCACCAATACCAAAGTAAATTCACACACGCTAAGATATCTATTTTTCATTCCACAAAAATGTTCGATTTCCAATATTTTTGTGCTCCTTATTTTTTCATGTGTCGACTGATTTGCCTGTACATCGATCTAACTTTAATCACACGCAAAGTAACAATAAATATTTTAAAGCACACCTTTTGCGCAACTTAACCTCGTTGAAAACTAGCTTAAATAACTATATTTTGTCCAAAAATCAAACGTGATTGACTTAAACGCTACGATTATGAAAGTATCAAATAGCTTGCCTGCTGATTTGAGCCAGCCAGTCCCGAACTACACAAACGCAACTGCCGACTCTTTGTTGTCGTTTCACCAACTTTCAAGCAGTTTCAAAAACACTATAAAGGGAGATTTAAGTTCACAAAGCACTGCAATTTCAAATGTGTCGAGTTTCCCATTGCCGTAATCTGTCGCCAAAGCGCCCAGTCTTTATCAGATTTTGTCAATGAAATCTCAAGTAAAAGGTTTTGCCGCTCAATTTAACCCCCTCTTATTTTTCTTAAACACGTCGTTTTAGAACAAAATCGGCTATGCACGCAACATGAAGCGGTTTGTGGACTAGAATTCTATAGCTACAATCCGCGTGACGTCACATGACAGCATTTAAAGGGCTAAAATGCCCTGGGTGGCTTGAGCTGCATTACTGCTATCATTTCATACCAATTTCTAGGTAGTTTAAACATGAAAATGAAGGGGTTTTGATCGGTTTTTAACAAATTCAATTAAGATAATCCCCATTCGAACCCATCTTCGTTAGCATTAGCCATGTTTCAAATGAAATTGAGAATTTATTAGCTGATTAACCCGGAAATAAGATTAGCTATATAATGCCTTCTTCCTATAGTTTTTCGTAAAAAAAATAACAGCATCTTATCACCAGTCATCGCTATCCAGCTTAGTTTGGCCATGAGATGTCATACTTTATTTCCAGATACTTAAATTTATATTCGTTTCACATATTTGAGCGCCTGTTTTATCTTCCCATTTGAATGTTAAAATGAAAAAAAGGCGCTAAACTAAAGATCAAGACTAAATATACATGTTCATGTATCTGTATTTATTTTATGTGAAGTTTCATTCAGTGTTTGTTTCAGATCCAAATATTAGGATAGTTATTTATCTATCGTAAGATAACACACAATTTGTATTGATTTATATTGCATTAATAAATTAAGGATACGAACCAAAAGAACATTGTTTTGAATTCGGATAGGATGCTGTAAGTATGCCGATGTGTACGTAATCAAATATATAACTGAAACAAATCGTCCATGAACAGTCGATTTTGTTCGAACAATTATCAAACAATATTCAAATCCTCGTTTGTATATGTCACTTACTTAATCGTTATGCAAAACAAAAATTAAGAATGAAACTAAAGCAAAAATCCAGCTCATTATAACCCCCATATAGATATATGATTTATGAAATTGTTAAGGTTATTAAAAAAGCGCTTAAATTAACAACATAAGTGCGCTTATCGACTTTTAAAAGTATTTAAAATAAGCCGAATTAATTAATTGTAGTTCATTAGTTATCAATTCATATATTCATAATATAAAGCGTTCTGGATAAATATATCGTTTCATATCAACGATAATATTTTTAAATTGAAAGGTCCTTATCTCCATCATCTCAATATTGTATAATTTTAAAATAATGCATTTAGTATTCATATAGTGTCTTATTTGACATATATCTTATTTTCTGTCAGATTTAGGCTATTTTAAAACATAAAATTGACTTTTAAGTTGGGAGAGATCACTGTTGTTGCTTATGGATACCGCTCTGTGTTGGGTCTTTCTGCCACCCAGCGCACTGCGCATGCGCGGGAATCTGGCATTTGTGAGTAAACACGGATTGCTCCTATAACATTTTCCCCTTTTACGAAATGAAGATAGCAGCCAAGCTGATTCGCGTTTGTAAACAGTGTAGCGTTTAGAGGCCCCAGGCCATGGCCAAGGGGTCGGGTTACATATTTGACGGCTCAACACCCAGACTGACTTATCTCTTCATGAAAAGAAGGCATTGAAAAGGATCGATAGGGATTCAGGTCGCTACAAAAGCAAGGATAAACACTCAAATATTTTACTAAATTAGTAAATCCACATTATGCGTGGACAAATGTTTGAAGTGCTAGTAATTAGGTCTGAGTGACTCACATTATCTAAATATAACCCTTACTTCAAATATATATCATGTTCATATTCTATTTTATAGAATGTGACGTTGTTCAAATTGACCCAAAACAAGCAAATGACAAGTCGTGTTTTAGTAGTCCCTCTCGATTCATATATCTGGAACCACTAGCTGAGCCAGGGGTACTCACGTCGGTGATGACATGTTCATCTTAAAGTATAGACAAAGACTCATAATAGTCACGAGTCTTTGGTATAGACTATATAATGTGTGTATGGACAAATTGCCTTTTTACCTACGAATATAACTAAGATGCAACTGCCAATAAAATGTATTATGATCAGAACATCCATTTTAATTACCTACATGGGGCGTTAATTTTGTAAGCTATTATCTGGCTTGATTTCTATGTAAAAAAACATTACCACATTTCATAATCATCACAACCTTACCTGGTCTATCAGCGCATAGCACCGTGCCGTGCCCTCAATGGTTTCGCGCATGCTCTCTAGTTGCGTCGTGAATCCATTCATACGCATGCGCAGCTCCTTGCTCATCTCGCGCAATCCCGCCACAGACGACAGCTCGCAACCGCCACATTGGCCCAACAGCATGTCCGCTTCGGATACGAGCTCGTTGCCAGCTTCCAGCTGCGTCTATAAGGGATAAAATGGTGATATTGGGTGAGGCTATATAAACTATTCTGAGACACTGTACAAAATAGATGTGCCACTGTAAATCACAGCAACAATAACATTAGAATGACCAACAGCTCATTTACGAAAAAAAATAGAGAATAACTTGACGATTTTATATCACAATGACACAGGAAACGAATGATTTTGTAATATATTGTGTTTTAAACTCAATTATCCAGGAAGTACAACACCCGGTAAAGATTTTTATGGAGGAAAAACTTATACATGTAGTTTCATTCATTGAAAATATATGTTCTACGTGTATATCATATAATATAAAAAAAAATATGATATCTGATAGTTTTTTTATATAATACAATATTTGTAAAATGATGCGCAGAAACCCTAAAAAGGCTCCATGAAGGAGTATTTTGGTTAATTCACTTGCCTCTAATATTTCTAATAAGCACATATCCATTCATCAACGATTACGATTATCCAGATCCAACTTAACATATTAATATGACTATTTTTTAAACATTTTTTTGTTTCATAACAGCTAAGTTTTACTCATCCAAATGAACAGTTTTCTATGTGTTTTCTCGTCGTTGACTTTCTAATATTTTTAGACTAAATGTTTTAGTTAAAATACATTTCGTCATTTCCATGTAAATCTAAAATTGGCAACAGCTGAAGCTTAACATCCGTTAATAAAAATGATTAGTAAAAACAGTGGTTGAAATAGAGGGAAATTTGGGAAAGCACTTCCTCAGATCTATAGTATTTATAGTTTTGCTTAGCGTGCCGATATACAACAAATCCTGTTTTTCTTAGAAAGTCTTAAGATTCTTTCAAAATATCCCTATTCTCAGTCTGAAATCGTATCGCCCTTCATCTGATATGACCTGAATGGTATCCACACGTTATTAAAAGAGTAAAATCCTTACTGTTGTTAATAATTGATAAATTAGAAGTAGTACCGAAATTGGTGGCATTTATAATTTCAGGATCTTAAATCTAAATGCAGCCATTAAAGTGACATCATACTTCCGAACAAAATCTACGTTTTCAAAATTTGGATTATGTTTCGAAATTCGAGAGACAGTTGTGAGTCACACCCATCTAACGGTTGTCATGAAAACAGCATCAGTTTCATATTTGAAATTCGAAATTTTGTTGACGGCACAAGTGGCGAAACGCGAAAATGGAGTTGTGTTTCAAATGAACTATCATAATGTTGGAAAAACGAGCGATGCGATATGAACAATATCGGTAGTGATATTTTATGATGCCTTGTTATGATCTATATTTTATGACAGTTCATATTTCAAACCTTAACGTCATTCTGTTGTTAAATATAACAGTGAGATTGGATTTTGAACCCTTCTTCCCAGGTCTCAGGTACTGTCCATTGCCATAAACTGTTAGAAAATGTTGATACGCATTGCTTTAGATAACCATAATTTACACAGGATGTTCAAATATTTATATGAAATTACAGGTTTCGCTACAGATCGAATTCAATTCTTCTTTATTTGCCTTACAGACAAATATATATTCATATATAAGCGCTTACCATAGCTGTAAAGTAGTGCTTGTCGAATGACTCTCGCTGCGTCCGTATCGCCGTTAAATTGTCGCCCACGTGACTGTGCGCGCGCAGCATCTCCTCGCCATCCGTCACCAGCCAGTTGATGATCTGAAGGTGTCAATCAAAATGGGAAAATCAATTAAATATCAATTAGTCTATTTTGGAATATATGTATGCATTTGTATTCAGGATTTAGTTGTTGTTGTTTTTGAAAAGGTGTTGTTATATATTGAGCTTTGATTTCGCATGACCCGATATTCATTCATTGTGCATACGTATGACGTTTAAGATTAGTGTGAAATATTGAAGTGAAAATACATAAAAAGTAAGAAGATGAAAACTTTGTTTCATATTTTTTAGATAATTTCAAATTGACAGTGCGCAAATTGTTGGGAACAAACTGTATCTATGCTGAACACCATGGTGAATGTTGATAATACGCTCTGAAAATTGCTTTATCAAAAAACAAAATGATAGGTTAGTTTAACGAAATTTGTACTATTTTTGTATGTACTTTATGATATCGTCATAAGATAATTAGTTATGATTTAAAGATGAAAAGCAGAAAATTACAGACAACCATATTTTGACACGGGCTCGGTCTCGAGGGTAATTTATTATAAATATACACATACATCAGCTCTTTACACGCAACAGATTCGTCTCTTGAACAACTCTCCATTCCAAACCAGTTGTTCAGGCGAAAGCAATTATCTATTTAGACCTATCGAACTACACACACCATGTTATCTCTGGTCATTAAAAAAGTCAAATATACATTTTGAATGAAAACTCATTCCTAATATTGATTTGTTTTCACAGACTCGTGTATCAATGCTGAAATTCAATACCATATATCGCAAGTGTGTGCAAAATACATAAAAACAGTGTATTGCAGCACAACAAACAAAGAGGGGGGTATTATTCTCTCTAACCGCAATTGTTAATTTCAGAATCGGCCGATTGGTGTTGGGTTATTTCATTGTCACCACCACCGGAATAATGGTAGTCATCTAGTCACATCTTTGTTACAACGCATGATTTGGGCGATGCGTTCAAGCATAATAAGTAGCCACGAATGTGTCAGGCAAAGATGAACCACATTTTGTGAGATGGTACGTGTTACTTCATACCGAATGTTCACAAAAGGGCGGATGTCTTCATTTTAGATTGTATCTTGGCAACATGCTTACCATTCGAAATGTTCAATATTATCAATTACTTTAAATATAAGTATGTGGATCATATAGGCACACCAAACGTAATCTGCTGATTTCCAAACTGATTTCATAATGATCGCGGTCAACCATTCTAACGCAATAGCACAAGCCGATAAAACCGCTGATTTGTTGAGCGGAGAAGCGAAATTTTTACCGATCACTAAACCGATACACATGTTCCACGTCATTGCATCCGCATCTGGCCTGTGAATCATAGCCGATCTTGTTCTTGGGCCAAAACCATGGTGATGACGGAAAAAATACGGTAGCCCAATGATAAAAACATGCTCTCGATAGCAATGCCAAGATACTGGGATGAGATTTCTATGAGCGTTTTGTTATTGTATGTTTATATTTTGAATGCCGTGGCCTTTCACTCAACAACGAATAATCATATGATATACAGACCATTTCTGTTTTGTTTTGTATTTCGTAGTCCATATCCCTTTAAAGCTCTTTATCTTGAAATATATCCTCTAATATCCAATTGGAAAAGTTTTATTACAATATATGGAACGACGCCTATGTCATGTATCACAACATCTTAAAAGCTAATCTATGCTAAGCGCTAGCGATCCTCTACAAGACGGCTAAGCGACTAAACCGAACGCCTTGGCCAGTTCATATCTTAAATATCTGTGGTGATCAATTCATCAAAAAACACAAGGGCTGACCCCGAATGACCAACATGATGGGAAATAATTTAATAACCTTTCAAAAAGTGTTTTTTTACAGAGACAGTGTCGGACATCCATAACTTGTTTCATGTTCGTGCGGACATCTTCGACCCGATACATCACGCATATGTGTGACGTTCAACCTCGGTGTAAAGGCTATGACTTTACTTTTCCAATATTTTATAGATCAATATTCATATACAAGGACAACTGTATCAAATTACAATATATGTTCATGCATTATATAGTATGGTTAAGTTTACCTTTGGCTCAAGAATATCATGAAATAGGCATTATGTTATGAATTTCATCCCTGGTCGACTGCAATTTAACTTATCTATAGCAATATATCAGGAAAATATCAACACTTTAATTGAATACCAGTTTAAAGCATATAAAAGTCTCTAAGCTTATTTCAGACACGCACATCCCGCCCACTACGACAAAGACATAATATACCTGTTATCTTTTAGATCAAACTCTATTATTCAAGATAACCCTCTCTTATATTCAACGACATGTCCTATAACAAAAACTGAGTGCAATGTTTTATGTTGCATATATTAAAATTCCTTTGGTTTTACGATCAAACTTTAAATACCACAACCATGTGATACCTTGTACAGAGTGAATAGTGGTATCGATGGTGACCTAATGGCATTGTCGCCATGGAGACGGTAGGTCATAGCAACAGTAGTATGCATTCACAACGGAAATAGCAAGAATGTATGTTGTTTGAGAGAATCTTTTAGGGGTAAAACTTGAATAATATGCAACTGCTTTACATTATTTTTTCTTATTAATGTTTTACAGCTAAGGATTGATTTCGAATATTGATTGAACGCCCCATAACATATTCTGTTCATGTAACAAGGATGTATAACACTTCGCTTAGGGTACCCCGTACCACCATGTGACGCATGATCGAGTCACACAAGAACGCTTTATGATTGCGATTTCACCAGAATCACAATAACGGTTCCAATACGTCAAGAGTCAAGCAGGTTTTCCCCAAATATGCCCTTGTTTTCCCAAGTGTGTATATGAAAACTTGTTCAACATGCCACCTTTTGCTCCCACAAGAACCACTCAGCTGTCTCCGAGTGCGACCCGAGGTTTCGCTCACAGTGGATTCTGAGTAATTCGATTCCGCAAACAGTCTGAATGTATGCGGTACGAAGTGGTACGGAGGGCTTCAGGTTCTGGACTAGTGGTTTGATCGGTATTATGACCGAAAATCAGACTGCTTGTTTGCTTTGTATCATGTTTTAATTTTAAATGTGTACATGTACATTGTATACGTACATGTATGACACGTACATATGAGGTGTACATTGTATACGTACATGTATGACACGTAAGCTGCAATTAGGCATGCAATTGAATTATTGGAAAACTCGTGGATAATCACAAAATACGACGACTATCTAATGAAACAATGTGATAATTTCTTTTTTCATCGATCGATTCGCAAGATATGCGGGTCCCTATGATGACACTTAATGTGCTCCAAATGAATTAGATTGAGATCTTGAGACAAAAGAGACATGCTTCAAACGGCTTGATGGTGACAGTTGAGATACTTTGGATGGATGTAAGCAGCTGACCTATCTGCTCTAGTAGTCTTTAAATTCATATATTGCAATCGATGCTTAAGAGAGTCAGACATCGTATATGATTATCTAAGTAATATAACCAAGCTCGGTAGAAAAATATTTGTTTAACATTGTATGGCTATAATGCGAAATTCGGGAATAAATAAAACGACGTTGCTATTAAGCTGTAATTTTGTTTAAAACCAAAAATGTGTTAGCTCATTTTAGCAAAAATATCAGATATCAAAATACATACGATAGCAGCTTATATCTATCTTGATGTAAATGATCACACGTTGATTGAGAAAAATATTCCATTGATAAGAATTATGATGAGCATCTCGAAAACGAATAATTGAATCATCAAATAATATTGCAATTCCACATAAAAAATTGCAAATATAGAATTCAGTATCACATCTGTCAGAGAAACAGTTTATATTGTTGATAAATTAAATGCGTTGCCAACTGCTGGCTTTATTTACTAGTATTTGTCATGTGAAGGCACAATGACTGTTTCATAAATTATATGGTCATTACAAGTCATCAAGACTGAACATCATCACAACATGTTAATGTTCTTGGCAGGTATCAAATCTAACCTTGCATAAATAGAAAAGAAAAAAAAACTAAAATAATTTTAAAAGATAAATGCAAATACAAGTGAGAAAAAACTATATGAGGTGATCAGAACATGGGCTGGCGCAACTGGCAATACAGATCAAAGCAAATATAGCAAAACTTATTTTAATTATCACCTTAAACGAAAAAATATTTCTAAAAATAACAAGCGTTCTCAAAATCAAGTAGAACAAGACCATAGGGAAACGCAATATGACCATCTGTCGCATTTAACGCGTGATTTGTTGCGTCAGAAAAGCAAGTTATTCTTTTTTTTTCAATTATTCAGCAGCGCCTTTGTCCACGCCATTTGACAGTTTCATCGACACAGATAAACGTCAAGGCCATGGTAAAAGAGTTGCGTGCTAAGCATGTTTTACAAGCACTCAATGATCTGTTCGTGAAAATAAGTTACTCATGAAATGACAATACCTCATGAGTGGCGAGTGAAATCTGTCATTTCTCCGAGGGAAAGCAAAAACATAGTTTCACGAGAGCGAAGCTCGAGTGAAACTATGTTTTTGCTTTCCCGAGGAGAAATGACAGATTTCACTTGTCACGAATTGTAGTATTGTTTTTATTCCTAGATAATTAGATCTAAATGTCAAATTTATTAAAATAATTAATTAATTTAAAATACCCGAAAGGGCCAAAGATAAAATTGTTCCAGTAATTTGGTTTGGACCCGTCAGTATTAATAAAACGATTATTACTAATAAATGAAATATATTTAAATATT
>LQRL01026011.1:2044-15976 GCA_001703475.1 Hydroides elegans
ATATTCCAATGGAAATCTCTTTTCATGGCCCTTATTTCTGTATAGACGAATAACAAATTGATATTTAAACAACTTTTTCCCAAATACTTTACATTGAAAAACGTATTTACATAAAACGCGACATGAGACAAAAAAAAACTTACTACAATTAGATAGGTTTAGAGTCAGCTCTAACTCATACATAGAAGCTTAATAATGACAACAGCATACTGTAAAATGAGATTAATATCGATATTGAGAGGGCAAAGATAAGAACAAAGGGTCTTTATTAAAAAAATGACATAGACGTGGATCTTTCTCAATTTTGATTTCCGTTTACCGCCGTTAAGTTATTTGAATGACATATATGGTAGATAATTATTTCTCTAATTTATCTTTTTTCAGACCAATATGAAAATAGAGCGCTTTGTTTGTTTCGAGCTTGGAAATTAGACAATCGTCGGATCTACGAATCTAAAAGTTTGAATATATTGGATGGAGAATTATATAACAGGACTCAAGGTGACATAGAAAGAGTTTTTTTTTATTTTAGAAATTTAGTCATTAAAATTTCGTTATTATCAGAATGAGCTACGACGCATTTAATGCACCCGCAAATTAGTTAAAGTAACTGCCCATGTCTGTATGTATTTTTTAGTTTTATTTATTATGAATATTTTTTTTAATTAATAGCTTAAAGTAACATAATATTATGATAGCATTTGCGATTATGATATTTTCAGCAATTTCGTTGTATCGATGGTAACGTACGTTTAAATTGTCGGATTCTAAAGTTTTAGCTCTTTTTTCAGCTAAATATTTTTTTTTTGGAAGATGGGCGATTTCGTCATTCTCTTATGGTTGTTTTTATTATAACGTCCTGCATGCCTATTTTTAAAAAAAAAAACGTCTATAGATTTCTTTTATTTAAAAAGTCTAAATCATTGATTTCACTTTCAGATGGCTTTAGAAATGGGACTTTTCCTAACTCCTTTCCCTCCTGGGATGTAGGCAAAGGAAACCCACTTATTTTTAGATCCAAGGATTCGAGTATACAAGTCTCATACAAGGCTCATGGTGAGAGCTATGTTTTTTTAAATAAAAATTAAAAGTTGTCGAAAATTCTTCATTGTCACAGTGAGTCGAGATTTATGATAAAATTGGCTATTTATGTCCATTGGTTGAGCCTGGGTTGAAGGAAAGAGATTAATTAAAGTCAATATGTGTAGATAATTTGTGGAATATAAAATGTAATAAAATATGTGATTATATGATATTGGTTTTTAATTAATTTGACGTTTTCACAATCTGAACTGATGCCAACGTCCTCACGATTGCATTCCAAAAAAATAGTTTGAGTTTTTTTGTTTCGTTATATATCAATTGTTTATTTGTATATTTTTTCATTTATTTATCTTATAGATGGACGGTTTCGCCATGTCATTTTGGTACTATTCATCGTAACATCCTGCCTTTGGATTTCTTATCTCATCGTAACCATAACGTTTGCCTTATTGGATCAGCGTCCGGCCATATCCACAAAAATGATTACAGGTAAAAAAAAAACATAAAATGCATAAAAAACGAAAGAAATATAAAGAAGGACAAGTTAAAAACCTTTTACAATGTGAAAAAGAAAATTGCCCTATTTTAGGTTAAAGGAAGCAATTGTTGTCCTTTATTGGTGAGAAAACAAATTAATAACAACTTTATTTTTGTTCACTTTCCTTTTTTTTTCTTCGCGCTGTGTTAAAATTGGGATTGGTTTCAAAATTACTTTCATATGTTTAATCCTAAACATATTCATCATTTCTTTATTTATTATAGCGATTCCAACCAACGATGCCAATGAAGCGGTCGATATGGTATTTTCCACGGATTTCGAAGTAGACTCGGAAGATGAGGATGACTCATATTTCGATGCCGAAACGGACGAGATCGAGAAAGTCGAAGAGGGTCCGAAGGTCGAGCAAGACGCAAACCAGAACCCTGAATCGAACGAAGCGGCAAACGATACATCCGAAGTACATGTAACCCAGGAATCGACCGAAGCGGCAAAAGATACATCCGACGTACATCTAACCTCGGAATCGACCGAAGCGGCAAACGATACATCCGAAGTACATGTAACCCCGGAATCGACCGAAGTGGCAAAAGATACATCCGAAGTACATGTAACCCCAGAATCGACCGAAGCGGCAAAAGATACATCCGAAGTACATGTAACCCCAGAATCGACCGAAGCGGCAAAAGATACATCCGAAGTACATGTTACCCCAGAATCGACCGAAGCGGCGAAAGAGACTATCCCGAATCTAATGGACATCCCTACCAAACCAGTGGTACCTAAACTAATGTCCCTTCACTGCCAGCCCACCAGCAACTTTCTTAAGGCCACATTCATCCAAACAAGTCCCCCACAAAACACATTCAGCCAGACCCAATTCAATAGCCAGCCATCTACATGTACATGTAATAAGATACCCAGCCTTTTAGATATCCCTACGCATCGACCAATGAAGCAACCCAACAAGATACCAAGCCTTATGGCCCTAGACACAAGAGCAGGTCCAAATCGCCACAAACGCACGGTTGCGTATACCCGAAGACCAAACAATATCTACCAACAGAACTACGTTACGAACCCATCTCCCAACAGCATACCTCGCCTTATGGACGTCCAAACCAGCCCCACCCAAAACTTCCTTTCACTGAATCCCCATACATCACAAAATTACCAAAACAGCCAATACTCTCACTTCCATCAACATTCCCATAACCGACGATACACACAAAACCGTTATAATGGATATTAATGGCGCTGGTAAGGGACGGAGGGGCTAGAGGAGGTCGGACGATAGATATTAACATAACCGGAACCGAGAAGACGTCCTCATTTACGGCCCATGGATATGCCTGTATTTCCCCACATTTTTCGCTCGGCGAGGACGTATGACCGACTTCGGTCAAGCGACTTCGTTACGGAATGAAATGACAGAACTCACTATCAGCAGTTTTGATATGGCGCATACTACAAGGACGCTATGGTCACGTGTGATTTAATCATGTGACTCCTGTATATCATGATTGTTGTGAAGTGTTTTATAAATACGGGCCGCGGGAAACAATATGGCATGGGAAAATAGCAGGTTATATCGTGATATGGTGCAATATGGACGCTAGGGTCCTGTTATAAGCCACAGGGCCCAGAATCGCGATATATATGAGATATATGGTAGAAGAGGTGCAATTAATATTATAGTTATTTGTTTATATCAGAGACTGGTGCTGAAGCTTGTAATGAGCGCTTAGTTCTAGAGAGTTGGTTATAATCATGTGATAAGGCCAGGCGAGGATTTAGAGGGAGCGCACCCGGCTTGCGCCCCCTGCTCGCCCTTATATGTAAGACAAAGGTAAATTTGCGCCCCCGGTTCAATTTGATAATTTATATCGTTTGCGCTCCCAGGTTCAATATTTTCTGGATCGGCACCTGAAGGCAGCGTTTATAAAATTGTTTGATGACAAATAATTGTCGAAAATGAGAGGGTCAGGAACCAACAAATCAACAAATGTGACCAAAGATATGTGATTTAAAAATATGTGATATGGAGATGTGCTAAGAAAACAGGGAGTATGTATAGCAGATCTAATAAAAATGTTTTGTTGTAAAGTGACTTGTCTAGCTAATCAAAAAGCAATATAAACTGCAAGGAGAGAGTTTAATAAATGTTGTTGAACAGCTATGTTTTAATTTTTAAAAAATGCATGAATATGTGTAATTATGAAAATCCATATTATGCATCTATCGTTGAAAACTAATAAAGAAAACCTATTATAATGAGAAATGAATTTAATTGAATTTCAAATATATACAGCTTAAAATCAATTAGTAATGGCTTTCTATGAAAAAAGGAAATAAATATATATGATATTTTAGCAGATGTATGAAAAAATACTATTCTTTTTAATTTTGGAAATAAATATATCAAGTATCGAATAAATGTCAAAATACAAGTAGTGTTCGTCTTTTTCTTTAAAACTATCTGGTATCAAATTCAATTTTCAAATTGAATACATTATTCAGGTTAATTGCAAACTTGTTGAAAGATACAATCATATCATTGACCTATCAGTACACGACCTTTATTCAATTTTCAATAAATGAAGTGATAATGACTGCTTATAGCACTTTTGATATGATAATTGTTGCTCGTTTCTTTTTACATTGATGTTATCATTTCCCTAAATTAAAAACATAATATTTATGATTTCCCACAAGAATTCAAATTAGACCTTATCTATACGTGGCAGTCTTTCTAATTAGATATATACTTAATAAGCCAAAAAAAGCTTCGTTATATATTCCAATCGTTCTAATAAAGGCCCTGCATGCCCACTCGGCAAGACGTCCACGGACGTCGAAAGGACGACCTTATTTGGGCCCGGACGTAAGTTTTCCGGACGTCCTTATTCGTCGCGGACGTAGAAAGGACGTCATATCGACGTCGCGTCCGAATCCGACGTACGGATGACGTTCTGCGGACGCCGGGACGTAAAAGGACGTCCGGAAAGCTTACATATGGGCCCAAATTAGGTCGTCATCTCGACGTCACGTCCGAATAAGACGTACTATTGGCGACCTTTGCCGAGTGGGTGCTTACATACAATTGAGCGATTCTTGTCGCCACTTGCGATTTTCACTGTTTTCTTTGTAGGACTTGCGATTTTATGTAAGCAGGGCCTAAGCGCAAACGTTTCTCAGACGCAGTTTGTAATGTACAAACATTTCATAGAAAACGTTGCGTGTTATTTGCGACGTCGGATGACCCTTCTTTGTGCGCCAAGATTCGTTGTGATACTTAACAAACGTCCCACTCGTCAATGTTTGACTTCGAATAAACGCTTTCCCTAGTTGTTCTAAATATATTCGAGCGACATTAAGTGCCTCGGATGTATGATTTTTGTCAACGTCGTGATATAACCTGGCGTAAGGAGAAAATTCAAACGACATCATGACTTATCAATGCATCGAATATGTTTCACATGTCACTGACAGAAAAGCGTCTTTTCACGACGTTGCTAAAATTTCCGGACGTAGCATGGACGTTGAAACGAAACATGGACGTCAGGACGTCGCATGAACGTATCGGAGTAGCATGGACGTAGGCCTTACCTTTGCGAGTGATTGTATTTGTTCGGAAACATATAACATGTACATCTCCGATATGATACTCAACGGAGCATACAAAATGCCAAATACCATCTAATCAATCTACAAAGCTGTTCGAAAGCTGGAAACTTTTTTTCCGTGCCAATTGTTTTTCCAAGGTTAAGAGTATAAATCTTGACAGAAACGAAGCCTCACCTACTATTCCAAAATTGGGTTAATTGACTCTTTCTTAAGATGTTGGAATATCTCCATTCTTTGGTATAACAATGAAATTCGTAGCCTGCTGAATAAAAAAAAAACCATCGGAAAAAATTGAGCGACCATGCATGCATAATCGAATACAATTAGGACACAAAGCTCAAAATGCAACCTTTTATAATAAATCGATATCATATTTCGATATATTTAATAAAAAAAAACGTTACTATTGTGGGTTTGAAATTAAAGCGCAAATATTATTTACAATTACTTAAAAATGAAATTCCCTTTCATAATAATAACCACTGAACTCAATGAAGGAAAACGAGTTGCAATTACAGTCCAAATCTCAAAATTCTGCCCCATCTCTAAATATCCCCTATGTTAGGAATGGGAGGCGATTTCGGGGCTGAAAACGGCTAAGTTCGCCAGTCACTTTATATGGCGGACTTAGCCGTTTTCAACTCCGAGATCTGCTACCATTTCCAACATGGGGCATACTTAGAAACGGAGTAGATTCTTGCAATTTAGAGTGCAGTTGCAACTCGGTTATGTTTATTAAGTGCAGTGATTATCATTATGAATGGGAATCTCATTTTATAGGAATAGTAAATAAACCGTGCGCTTTAATTTCAATAAATTCCTACAATAGTCGATTCTGTAAGAAATCAGGTAAGGTATGAATTATAATCGCAAATGCAGGAAGCACACTACGTCATTATAATGTCGCGCCAACGTCGTAGATTTGAACAAACAAATTACAATGTTTGTTCGACGTCGTTTTTACGTCTTGTTCGTGAGTGTTAGATGTGGATATGACTCATACAAACTGCATAAACTATATTTGGCTACAATCATATTGAAAGATTCCATGCCTTGTGCCTATCTTGAACAAGCTAGTTTTAAAGCAAATGCTCATAAATGTTTTATCAATTACCTCATTATTTCTCGCTAATTTACCCCTCGAACGTACATGCGGCTTCATAACATAACGCATGGTATATATGTTGTAAACCATTAGGATTTCAAACCATGTGACAGAACGCGAAACGTCTTATTGAGTTAGCATTATTGAGTATGGAACACATTTGTGATTCATTGCCAACAATTTTAAACCGTGCCAGATGTGACAAAGATTAACGCAAATCACATTTGATAATTTGAAATTATTTGTGCTTATACATGTTCATATATCATTTCAATGTATATTTGTTCAAAATATCTTCATATTTCCTGTAATTTAAATAATGTATGGGAGTAAAACGGTTGGAAAACATTATGAACTTTTAGAGTTATAACCGGCGCGACCTAATCATTCGAAGAGATTCTTATTTCTTCCATTTAATTAGCAAATATTTTAATTAAAGCGAACGGCACTTGTTTGGAAAGACAAATCGCCTTCTGGTGTAGCCCACCCTAAAGTGTCACCAATTTAAAATTTCATTTGGTTTTGACATTTCTTAATTTATCATTACCAGATCATTGTTCTGCCGACCAGTTTTTTTTCACATGCCAATTTTATTATATTTTATTTGCCAATATTTACTTGTTCGTTTATGAATATGTTTTGACGTAAACACAAACAATAATTCTATCAGCATCTGCAAAACATAACATCACAGAGAGAGGGAGAGAGAGAGAGAGAGAGTGGGGAGGGGGCGAGAGAAAACGCTTACTTGGCAAAATACTTTGCGCACGGTACAGATGTTATATTGGCACCGTCGTAACATTTAGTTGCTTAAGAGTTTGTTATTGGTTCGAGATATCGCTACAGAGAGAGCTAGAGAGTTAGCGTATTCCGGTTGCTTTAATTGGAACGAACTAAAAATAGCTCCATATTCTAAGTGCAGTCTCCAGTTTTGTACGGTGTTCTTTCAGTTTTATTTACAGTTTTTCAATGTATCCTGATAATAGGATTGCAAAGAAGTCACTTTGAAGAGATGGCACAAGGAAATGGAATTATGCGAAAACGTCGATTATCGAATTTCGGGGTCATGTTATTGAACCGATCCCTTGACCCCTCAGAGGAATTAGTGTCGTGTGCAATGATAAGAGCTTCAAATAAACGAATGTGTTTTTCTGCGGAACATTATTTACTTACGTGAGCGCGCCGCCGGACTTACGGAAGTTTCAAGTGGAATTCAATTTGAGAATTTGATTTAATTCTTTGGGATTAAAAGCATCTTGATATTTGACATCATGCCTTGGAAGGTAGGTTTTCATTTTTTTTTTCATTTTTTTTTTCAAATGAGAATTAATGTTTAAATAAACTAACAAAATTATTTAAAAAAAAACACTTAATTGTATTTTATGAAAAAAATAAGTTACTGTTTTTACTGTTGGATAAGTAAGGTAATAATATTCAGCACACAAAAAAAAAAACAGGATAGGCTGTCGAATAGTGTGTTAAAAATAAAGTATAACTTAAAAAGAAAGTATGAAAACAATGATAAGTCACATCAATAATACATCTATCCGGGGTGCACAATAAATATGCCTTTTCCATAAGTGTGTACGGATGCTCGAAAAACAATGTTCGCTCTAAAAAAAAACGACAATGCACTATATAACATTTTGGTGATATATTTTTTTTTTTTTCATAGTTCGAATTCACTCGACAAAAATCATTTTTTGTGCTTCTTGAAATATAAAACGTTTCATTATATTATATACATATGTTATAATTATACAACATTTTCGGCTCCAGTTTCTCCCAATTAGAAATATTTCGAAGCTTAATGCTTATTTAAATAATTTAAACATGTCTTTGTTGAGTCACGATTTAACATGTGAAACCAATAATGATGCTTATTTTTTGTAAGTAAAAACTTGATCACGAAATTAATAGCAGATTCGGTGTCTGTAAGGACGCGGCCATAACGGAGCTTTTTCAGAAACCGGATTTTTAATTTATATATATATATTTTTTGTCGGGCGTTAAACGAGCGTTTTGAACGCTTTAGAATAGATACGTTAAACACTTGTTTGCGAAATGTGGAAAGCCCTTTAGTACATTTAGCATTATTAAAATTTTTATATAAATTGAATAATTTGCTTGATGTTATCGACGTTAAATAGTCACATGATTCATTCTTTAAACAGTTGAACGTTAAGAATGTATTTCAAGTATTTCATATTGGAAACTAAATCCGCTTGTTTTTAATAGCACAACGAGTGGTTATGTAGTGTTGAGTTGTTCACAGGGAATACATTGGAAAAAAAATGTTTTTTTTTCATAGAACACGCTAGAATAAAGCGCGCAGTGTAACCAGACCCTCACTCGTTATGCATATGAATTATTGTTTTAAATAAATGAATAAATACGCAAATACAACAAGAAATCACACACAATAGTATTTCCTTCCGTAAAAATTCCTCATTGTTTACTGATTTCTCTAATCATGCTTGGCGATAAAAATGACGTCATAAAAACGTCTAATCATTACGTAAACATCGAGATTAAATGTCAAGACAAACTGGGAGTTATCAGCACAAATCGTCTGCGGCTAGCCTTTTCAATCGGATTGATTGATAGACGGGTGCAGTCAAGGGTACCCAGTGAGCTAATATGTAAAATGTATCTGTTCATTTGAGCACATGCTAGAAAGCAAAAAGGAAAACATACCAAAACAATATATCAAAATTTGGTTGCAACAAAAGTTAAGAATTTTGTCTCCCAGTTACATGTATGAAAAGCAAGTTAGAAATAAGTTTCTCATCTTGGTCATTTCCATCTGCATTTTGTCTCGTTTTCTCAGCAAAAAGGCCTTGGGTATATGGATCAAAACAAAACATGTTGTATATTGTGGTCAGATAGCCAAGAAAATATGGTTCAATATCGATTTCTTTATTGTTATTCAATATTATAGCAAAACAAAAAGCAAATTTAAAGGAGGTAACATAAATTTTATCTGACGAATTAAGTATTTTTTGTTCTTTGGGTGCACTCTGAGAACTGAGTCAAACAACGGGATAACACATCAACCTTTTTATTCCTTTTTTTCTTCTTACGATTTACTTCGGTAACCAAAGAAACTGGCACCGTATATCATCATATTTCCGGGCGCTGACGCAGAACAACGTTGTTTTGGAAGTTTAATTGTTAATCTTTTTCCGGATTTTCTTTCGTGTAGAGCAAAGACGTGCGTGGTGGCCACGTACGATTTTTATTCAGCATTATACTTTAGATTCTATTTCTTGGGCTTGGAAACACAAACAAAATTAATCCTATGACATTATCATTTTCTATCTATAAGAATCATGAAAGAGTTGATACACAATAACATGTTTGTGGAAGGTGTTATTGCGCTCTTATTTTCTCTCTGAGTAAGTAAAAAGATAAAACTCCGAATACATCGAATCGCTTTGGTAGAGAATTTCACTGTTTTAATTTTTGGGAAATAGCAAAGTGCGACAGGATTATTATCCGATACATTGTTATAGGGATTACGCACAGGTTTTTTTCTTTTTACAAAAAAATGCTTCGTTCTATTTCCTTATACAATTTATTTCACAAATGTACGTGATAGTAAGAAAGTAGATATTCTATTTTCGTTTTACTCCGATAACTAAAGAAACTGGCACCATACACCATCCTATTGTCATATTGTCCCGTTTCGGGTGAACGCTGCTTAATTGTATTATTTCAGCACCAATCGGTTTTTTTCTGAGTTATCACATTTGCTCTCAACTTAATTTCTTTTTTAGTAAATAGAAGATAAAGCATGATGGAAATCAAAGCTGATCTCTAGCGGTAACGCCCGGATTTTGTTCAGCCAAATACCAAGAGAATTATTGTTGAAACCAAACTGAACAACGATTTTGCTCAATGGCATATTTTGTTTTATATAAATTCCATTAGACCATATCTAAGATATAAGGAAATGTAACTTTTTTATTAATTGAGCCTATCCCTGACCATTTAATTGAGCACAGGTAATATGGTAATGTTTACAAGAATATAGCGCTTTCTCATAAAAAAGCATTTGCCTAGCTAGCTTTTTTTGCTTTAAAAAAGAAGAGGATATTTGTGATACAATAATCGCAACGATGGACTATGTCTAAATATCAAGAAAAAATATTTGGTTCCTGAAACAGATAGCTCCATTAACTGCAGTAGTCTTACATTGCATTTTTTCTCGAACCGAAAGGTCATGTTATTTGTAAAGTTGATCATAAAGAAAAGCGATATGTAGGGCAATATTTAGTTTTATTTCGGGGATGGAGGAGGGGATGCCAAACAAATGAATGCTTCCAATCAGTTACACTTTTTTTGCCCCTCCCCCGTTTTATAGGTTGCCCGCAAATGTTCGTTAACATTTACGGAGCACAAATAAGCCAAGAGGTGGCTTAGATATTTTGCTCCATCTCTTCCGTAAAGGTTTATAGGTCTTCCGACAATGTTTGATATCAATTACGGAGCACAAACAACCTACGATTTGCCATAAATACACATTTCTGAAAAAAAAATCGCGATTTGCTTTTCGTCCAATAATATGTGGCGTACGTTGCATAACGTCATATATAGGAATGATGTTGTATGACGTCATTGATTAACGTGACGTTGCATGACGTCATGCATACAAGTGATATACAAATATACATCACATGGCGTCATATATTTACGAAACGTTGTATGACGTCATATAATGACATAACGCTGCATTCCGTCTTGCAATGCAAGAATAAGCGTTACATGACCTGATATATTTTATGACGTAGTATGACGTCATTCGTTGACGTTACGTTGACTGCTGACATATATACATATATGATGACATATATATGACGTGGGCATTTTTGTGTCGTTAATAACTTCATTTTCCGAAGTAGAAGCAGCGAAAAAAAATACGGAGCGGAACTATAATATCCATGTTATGAGCTTAGAACATAGTGTTCTTTCCTTATTTCTAACCCAATAAGTTTATCTCAATAAGTTTTTATCGTAGGTTTGTAATGGGCTAAGGAATGAAGTGTACATAACATCTTGTGGTAATGTATGTTAAAACGTTGCGGCTTTGTATTCCGACTAACGAAACGTTAAAAAAGGATGTGTTACGTACTTTTGACGTTGTTATGACGTAACGTATTGCCCATAGGTAGGAGAGCAAAAGGTCATAAGCGGAACTAATAACTATGTCTTTGACCTTGGTACATAGTGCTCTTTCCATGTTTCTTTTACCTGTCTACGGAAAATGATTAAAGGCATAGCGTACACACTCGTTAGATAAGTAAAACACCCGTGTATCATAGCAAATGTCAGAGCACTCCAGATAACAATATATGGATGATTTGGTGTGAATGCCCGATGGAACGATTTCTGTTTTTGTTTTGGAGCAAAATATCATATGTGAAAAATGGATCGGTGTATTTTTCCTGACGGTGCGGCATCACGTTTCTAATTTCAAAGGGTCAATAACCGTTTTACTATGGGCAAAAATATTTTTGTTTATGATATGGAACTAGTGCATTTTTGTATAATATCATATCCGGTGTTACGTGCAGGAAAACCTGCCCAACTTTTAAACCCCCCTTACGCTATGGGCTCTTTTTAAACATGATGAAAATCTCACATTCATGAGGGGGGTTTTTAGTATTATCAATAATCACGAGACGGTGCAGGTTTTCCTGCACAACGAGAAAGACATCAAATTCACCCTGTGCGAGAAAACCCCCATCGTCTTATCTGTTTAATCAAGTATTTAGCGGCGATATCTTATCAAGTTTGAAGATAATATGGTGTGTTTTGTTTTAGATGAAATTAATATTAAAAATGAAAATGATTTAATAATATCATAGGAGAAAAAAAAATGGTCCAACATTTTATATATTCATTACATTATCCACGTGGCCTTACTCGGGTGAAACGACTATTAAGATATAAATATTGAAATATATGAGTAATAAAAATCACATTCAAACATATAACATTTTAAAATTCAACCTATAAATTTAATTACGATAAAATGTTTCAGTCTTACATTTCATATAAAAATGAATCTTTTATGTTAAAAAATGTTAAGAGCTGTATATAGCTTTTGGTCATTGAATGCTTAGTAATATATATGAAATAAGATAATTTATAGCAAATGGTTATAACGCGTTGAAATGATGTTTTTTCAGAGTTATTTAACTGAGATTCTTATATTCAACACCTGAACGATCAGACTTTTACTCAGATACAACATCTTGAAATGCCCCAATGTGACTTAACCGAAAAAAAAACAGCTCTTGATTCCCCAATATCTCTAAACGAATGTGAAGAAGCACTTAAAACAATGCCAGAAAACAAATCACCAGGACAAGATGGTTTAAGCTACGAATTTTACAAAACCCTTTGGCCTACAATTGGTCCAACATTTTACAAGACGCTTCAGTATTCATTAAATAAAGGTGAACTTTCACTATCACAAAGACGAGCAGTTACTACACTCCTACAAAAACGGGGGAAAAATGAAGCCTTCATAAAAAACTGGCGCCCTATCAGTCTTCCTAATTGTGACTACAAAATTCTTACTAGAATGATTTCAAGGCGCATACAACCCCTCCTTCCTAAGCTTATACATCCTGACCAAGTAGGTTTTGTACCAAATAGGTTTATAGGAGAAAACATAAGATACATTGAAGATTTGATAGACTATTGTAGCCCGCTGCGAAAAAAATGCATCATATTAAATATTGACATTGAGAAAGCGTTTGATACTCTCGAATGGGACTGAATATTTTTTGCCCTCAAAAAATATAATTTCGGACCAAATATGATTAAATGGATCAAAACATGCTACCAAAACATCTTCTCAACAGTAATAAATAACGGATATACGTCCGGTTGGTTCGGTATCTACAGAGGTGTACGTCAAGGATGTAGCCTCTCGTGTATCCTTTTCATTCTTTCGATCGAAATCATGGCTTCACTAATAAGCAATAATACAAATATAACTTGAATTACAATCGGTAAATACGAAAGAAAACTCGTTCAGTTTGCAGATGACACGTCGTGCATCCTAGAAAATATAGAAAGCGTTGAAAACTTATTTAGCACTCTTAAGTATTTCAGCAAGTTTTCCGGACTTAAATTAAACATGGAAAAGAGCATCCTTTTCTGGGTCGGGACATGGAAAACCCCAAACATACCTCAAAATATTCAAGTTACTGTCGAGCACGGATCTATAAATGTTTTAGGTATATCCGTAGGATATGATAATGCCAAAAACACCACAGAAAATTTCACTAAAAAGCTCGCTGTTATGAAAAATAAATTCAATATATGGTCCTTTCGAAACCTTACCCTAATAGGAAGAATAAATATTTCAAAAGCAATTGGTATAAGTAATTTTATATACTCCATTACTCCATGACTATGACAGAAACCCCATTAAACATACTTCAGGAATCCCAAACAATAATAAATAGGTTTTTTTATGGAATAATAAACCACCACGTGTAAAACACAAATCTTATATGGCCCCGTATGAACAATGTGGCATAAAAGCTCCCGATATGGTCAACCAATACAAGGCTCTACGCCTTGCATGGTTAGCACGCTTCTCAGATACAAAACCATGGTGCTCAATTGCAAATATATT
>LQRL01026011.1:15986-37988 GCA_001703475.1 Hydroides elegans
AGGTGGTTTAGATTTTCTTAAACAATGTAATTATGATCTCAAGGCAATTAATTATCTACCACCATTTTATAAAAAACTTATGCTATATCTGAAGGACTTCTACCCCAATCCCGAAAGTTTTAATATAATATGGAACAATAAGGATAAAACTATAGAAGGAAAATCAATTTTCTGAAAAACATGGAAGAATCGAGGAATTGTTTTTGTTCAAGATATTTTAGATTCAGATAATAAAATATTATCCCTTACCAACTTACACTTATATTCAACACACCAAGTCGCCAAAAATATAGCTCAAATATTTGCGAAACAGATGAAGATAAGACGGTAGGGGTTTTCTGAACCAGGCAGGTTTTCCTGCACGCATGCGAATGCATTCAAGAAAACCCCACGGGTTTATTTAACCAGGCAGGTTTTCCTGCCAATTCATAACAAAACTGCTTTTCCTCAGGTCGTATTATATCATTTTTATTCGTTCAAAGTTATATTTTTTCAAGAACCAATCTTTTGAATAATGATATAAACATGATTCGAGATTCGAAAAATCTATTTAAAACTGAAAAACACAACAGCAAGAATGAAGACCAGAGATAATAGGACTTGCTTGAATGAGTGCCAGAACGTGCCTTATCAGTCTGTCACACGACACAAAATATTTAGATCTTCCCATTTTGCTGAGAGATATCACATTTTGTTAACGTGAATCCTAGTATAAATTATCATTCCATTCAGGTTGCATAATTTTTAGGATATAATTAAATTACACAACTATGATAACTTTATTTTTTCTATAAAACAAGTTTAATTAAGAAAATAAAATGGTAAGTCGTTATAATAAGTTTAACCTCGAACAACTTCCATTATATATTACCTCATTTGATTATCTTTCATTGGAAAAAAATATCAATAAATTTTCGTTTAAAAAGAACGAAAGTATTTGAGATATGCGATTTAATTAAATTCAATTGCATGTCATTCATTCATTTATTTCACAAACCCTATTGCAATTTCAGTGTAATAACGAGAAATAAATTGTGATTAATCATCACACTTCAACACCTGGAAAATTTGATTAAACCAAACTTTGACAAAGTGAACAGTTTCTGTCAACGTTATTTTTCAAAGTATGTAAACCATTATCAAAATTGAAAGAATGCACAATCAACAGGTATATTTTTGAGTTTCTCAAATTTGACAACGTGAACTATGTCAAAAGTCCTTAGGAAAGTATTGTAACCATTATCGAAATTGAAAGAATGCACAATAAACATGTATTTTGTTTCTCGCTCAATATTGTTTCTCGCTTAATATTCACACTTGCCATTTAGTGAAAAGTGCATTCCCCACCCATGAAGTTTCCTAATCAATCTCATAGAACATCAATATCAGTAGAAGGTGATTTATAGCATTCAGCAATATGCGATATTTCCACTTCTTACCAATTAAATGTATCATTGGATAAAGGTATTTTTCGGGTAGAAGACGATCCTATTTTTCTATATGTTCAGCTTAACTGTGCACGCCGTTAAGCACAGTTCCATCGAAAAATATATAGGGACTTTCTGACATGTCAACTCAATAAGTAATTCATACAAATTTTTGACCAAATAAATAATCTATGCTGCTTATCATTTTTTTTAGAAGCGTGTACGATTTGATGTGATCTATAGAAACCCGTAAATACTATGCCCCTGTATTTTTACGCTGTGATAAAACCATATTCTTTTTTCAGCAGCCTCCTCAGGCCGAATTTTCTTTCAGTCGAAACCCTGACAACAATGAACTTAAATTACTACTTATAGATTATTCAATTTGTAATATTGTCTTTTTTCTTTGTCTCAAACAGCCTCCCCAGACCGAGAAATGCATGACCTGCACGAAATCCGTGTATGCGGCGGAAAGGATGGAAGCAGGCGGAAACATTTTTCATAAACTGTGTTTCAAGTGCGGGGAATGCCAAATGAAACTCACGTAAGTGTCTTATTTAGCACACCATTCTATTGCTTTGATGAATGGTTGTGACATATTTTACACACCATTTTACTAAGAAAGGATGGAAGCAGGCGGAAACATCTTTCATAAACTGTGTTTCAAGTTCGGGGAATGCCAAATGAAACTCACGTAAGTGGCGCATTTTAGACACCATTTTATTCTTAAGATACATATAAGTGGCATATTTTACACACCATTTTACTAAGAAAGGATGGAAGCAGGCGGAAACATCTTTCATAAACTGTGTTTCAAGTGCGGGGAATGCCAAATGAAACTCACGTAAGTGGCATATTTCAGACACAATTTTAATCTTAAGATACATAAGTGGCATATTTTACAAACCATTTCAATAGAAGATGGAAGCGAGAGGAAAATGAAACTCACGTAAATATTGCATTTTCTCACACCACTTTATGCTTAACATGCACATGATGGCTGTGACACATTTTACACACCATTTTACAAAGTAAGAATGGAAGCAGATGGAAACATCTTTCATAAACTGTGTATCAAGTGCGGAGAATACCAAATGAAACTCAAGTGAGTGTTTTATTTTAGACACCATTTTATTCTGAATATGCATTTGAGTTGCTTAGATGAATGGTAGTGAAAGATTTTACACACCATTTTGCAGTGGTGGAGGTAGGAGCATATTAATTTTATAAACTAAGTTTCAAGTGTCAGTTTAACCACACTAAGTAACGCAAATCTTAGACACCAGTATCAGTTTTAGACACATTTTGTAAATAATAGATAAGTTACAAATATGTGTCATATTTCGGGTTCCATTTTATGCATAACATGTGTACGAAATGGCGTGTGTTAAAGTGTCTTGTGTAAAACGCGACACTTCGCACACCATTTTATACTCATGTTTGAGCAATATAATTTGCCATTAAACCTATCGTGCATTTAGATGTTGTATTTTACACACCATTTTATAAATAAAAGAAATATGACATTACATTCAACCGTCTATCGTGCATTAAAGTGCCTCATTGTACACACAATTATTTTCATGAATTTCAGAAATATGACCTGGCGTTCAATTTACTGTGCTTGAAATAGTTTTATATCTTATATCGCTAAATCTTTCTTTTTCAGGTTAAACAACTACAGTCAGGACAAGGGAAAGTTATACTGCAAGAAGCATTTTCAGGAGTGTGTTACGTCACAGAATTCGCAGATCGTCAGTTAGAAATGACGTCATGGAAACTATGACGTCACGACTCTGCCTTTGAGAATGACGTCATTATGTTTCAGACTGACGTCACGATTTTGTATTTAATCAAAGACTGCCATATATAACATATGATGCCATTTGTTATAAATTATTCATTATTTCATAAGTAGACATATTTATTATGACGGGAATTTCCTATTTCGTCATTTAATCTATTTATCATAACAATGAGCGTTATCGTTATATTCCTTTCAATATTTTAAAAGATAAATGAATTTTCTATAAGTTCTACTTTATATAAAACTCAAGAATATAATACTTTTTATTATTTTTAGCATTTTTTTGCATGCTTAACATTCATAACGTTGATTAAATTTGTTATTTTATTGTTTTTAATTTGAACAATTAGTTCCCTTTGGATTTGATAGCAAAATATTGGTGCTTATTTCCAATTATAATTGTAAAAATATTATAGATGTGCTCAAATTGCAGTAGGATAAAAAGTATCTTTATACGTTTGATGACTTGGGGACTGGGAACGGTTGACATTTTTTATCTTTAAGATGGTCCTGTATTGCAATTGAGTGGGTGAAATAAATACTTAATTTACTTTTTTGCTCTACGTTTAAACTTTCGATTTTTTACTTATTGCTTTTAGTGATTAAATAAAATTACTAAGCATATACTTGGTTTTCCTGTTTTTTTTTTTTACAGTAGAGTTTTAGCTAAATAAACAAGCGATTTGTTTTTCTTGGTAAAGATACTTAAATTAAGATAAGAATCTAAAATTTCACAGACGCGCAAATTGTTGCTGAAATCACAATAATGCACACTTGTCTAATGTAGAATTCTAATGTACACAATTAAAAATTATCAAAACTCTTACTTGCTAAATATGCACTTTATTACGACGCATTTCAACATGCTTCATTAATCAATTCTCACACATTTAAGACTAAAACAAATAAAAATTGCACTCAATTTTGATTAATTGCATTCTAGCACACATTTATAACCGCTTTCCTTTACTTGAAGATTAATTGATACAATCGATTTATTTTATTGAATAGTTTTTACAAGTGTAACTATCTTGAACTGCGTCTAATTACTGCAACATGTTACTCTATGACTTACTCTATGATATTAATCAGGGGAATTTTTCTTTGGAATTTCTACGAAGGGTTTAAGGATATTGAAATCCTTGAAAGGGAGTCAGAATGTCGGCAAATATAGTCAAACGAACATTGATAGATGTCGAACTAATCTTGTCTATAGAAGGATAACCGATTTTATACAAATCGTAGATAAAATTCTACCGGTATTTAGAAGCGAATATTTCTTACTGCAAAAATAGCGGATATAATGCAAAATCACGAAGAATATAACGAAGATCGATTATGTTATTTATTGGATCGCGAATTCTTAATAAAGTCTATCAAGTGTGTCTTGGAATTATAATAATTTCCTTGTTTCATGGATTATTAAGTAATTATTTCAGAGAAATGCACTCAACTCATCGAAACATTGCTATACAAACGGGTAAGTTTGAAAGTATATATATTTTTGTCAAAATACAGCTATTTACAAACATATCTTTAAAATGTTAACACCTTTCAATCTGGAATATATAGCCTGTATTATATAAAAATGGTTGTTAATGGTCTTAAAAATAACATATAGTATTTTCAAATGATATAATAGATTCTAATTGTCATATAATACCATAATACGAACTCGAAAAAAACAAGCATTTCATATTCTATTTATAGAATCTTATTGAAAAGCCTAATACTACGAAATTTATCATATTTCTGTTACAAATCATGGAAGATGTTATGTATGAAGACAACAGAATGACCCTTTCGGCATATACAACACAAGAAGCAAGAAAACCAACCAGTTTTACTCATCGACCAATGATTCGAGACACAGCCGACAAACAGTCTTGGGCCGTCGCGGACAGGAAATTTGAGGAAAATCGGATGAAACTGTACGTCTGGATAGGATTTATTGAAAATAATAAACTGAAAAAAGAGCTCAAAGAAATCAAAATTTCTTAAACATGATTAATCAAAATCCATATGCTTAAAAAGCAAACTAGAAGACATATTTCAATTTTGGAACGATCTGAGGCACTGATTAAAAGTTTGACTGTACATAAAAAATATATCCAAATACATATCTACCTAAATATTTGCCTTAACTGATAGGTGCATATCTTAGTTATTATTCTACATTCAAAACTAACCATTCATTTTAATAGATTTTGCTACATCATACCTTTGTCACACAAGGGTGAGTGAAATTGTCATCATTCCCACTTTTTAATTTTGGAACGATTACGTTTATAATACATTGTGAGGCATACTACACACTGATATTGAAAGGCGAATAAACTCAAACAAAAACCTGCTATAAAGACTCCGTTCTCGTTGTTATCATCCTTTTATATTAGTACATAATTCCATGGAAATACCCAGCGTATTGGGATTCTATCGATGTGACAAGACGAGGCCCGCTTTTGATTACCTCTTCAAGTATAGATGTCTAGGTTTTTAAAAGTCAGCTTTATAGATAGCATTCAAGATTTAGTAGGAATACATATCCGTAAATAAAATAGACAGCTTTCAACAAGAAAGAAATAGCCTTTGAAAAAATACAAAACTCAAACTGTGATATGTGTCATTATATAGTTTTAATAAATGGTTTTAGGGCAATAAGGCATGGGATTATGATCGTTCATTGCTTTTGAGTTAATATACATGCCATAAATGTTGGTTAATCTTGTAATACAAATAACAAAACAAATCGTTCCAAAATTAGAAAATAGGTGTAGGATCAATATTAGAGTCAAAATCAAAATGTTTCACCACATAGAATAATATGAGCCAAATTATTTCGTAGATATGTAAAGAGCTAATCTACACCTACAATATGGAATTGATATCATATTTTTTGTACATAAAATCAACATTTTTAAAGAATTCAAACATTTATCAACGACTCAGAGCGTTCCAAAATTGGGTAAACACGTCTATATATGTGTTGTAGTCAATCATTATAACCAGCGAATGTCGACATTCGCCAAATTTTCAGGCAATGAAAACATACGCCGGTTCGCTGTTTGAATTGATGTTACTTTTGAAACAACATATACATTTTAACAAGCACAGGCAAACATATTTATGGAGAAAATATTGAAAAAAATATGTCCTGTATAATGGTGCGTTCAGTGGCTCTTTGCGTCTGCGTCTGGGAAATTTAAATTGGTATAAAACATGGTTAGCCAAGCAGTATTCATTCCGCAGGGATTACTATGTTTTATATGTTTTATACCAACTTGAATTCCGCAGACGCAAAGAGCCGCTGAACGCATCTTAAGAGAACATTGCCTCAAAATTATTGATTCACGACTTCTATTGCAGATGCAGTGAAAAAGTGTACGACATACAAACTATGCCATCCGTCTCCATAATTATATGTTTCCACGAGACGGAGAAGTTATCCAACCTCGTCCATACATTGCACTCGATTGTCCAGAATACGCCATTAGAACTTGTGAAAGAGGTCATTATGATCGCGGATAACACGAAAAAGGGTAGGTTCATAGTTGTATTTTAGATAACATTTTATATTTTTCATGGGGCTTTGTTAGCAACGAATTACTTGATTGCTTCTTAATATTTCCCTTCACTTTTTCTTATATCTGAAACATTTTCCGTATATGTTTCTCACGGAAGACCATAATGCACCCTTAGTAGGCTTCATTCAAAACAACTTTCCCAACCTCGTTAAGATCTACCGAACCCGCATCAACTCGGCCTTATACGAGCGAGACGACCCGGGCTTCCCTATAATCAAAATCTATGGTTTCTTTGTTGGCATCATATTTCATATTTCAATTGGTCTTTGAACAAAACAAGATACACTATTTTTTGCAGATGCCCACAATGCCCCCTTAAACGTCTACATCCAAAACAACTTTCCTAATCTCGTCAAAATCTACCGAAGTCGCGTCCAACTCGGTTTGATTCGGGCTAGACAACTAAGAAACAATCTGAGTAACGAATAACTCTGTTATTTCAATGAATTACAAATTTATTTATCAAACATCACGATCCACAAAATAACTTAGATATTTGTTTTCCACAGATTACCATAAAGCATCCTTAACCAACTACATTCAAAACAACTTTCCCAATCTCGTCAAAATCTACCGGAGTCGTACGCAACTCGGGTTGATTCGGGCCAGACAACTGGGGGCTTCGTTAGCAACCGGAGAGGTTATTGTTTCTATGGACTCACATATGGAAGTGCAGCCCAGTTGGTACGTATAGTAAGATTGTTTGGAATTAAACATATATCGTATTGCTCGTATTGAGTATATGGTTTATCTAGGTATCCACATGAATCAAGATAATTTTTTAATAGTCCGGTAAACCATTATTTAGCGAAATTATGTTCGATGTAAGATGCCATTAAGGGAAAAACTTATTTCAAAGAGGACTGTAATATTTAAATCGCAAAGTTTAGTATAAAAAATAGTAAAAACACGCAATTTCTCCACCGAAGATGGTTAAATTTTTCGATAAAAATTATTGCATTATGAAAATCATGTTGATTAATTATATATTAAATGAAATAGAATCTATGATGTTTTGGCTATATCCTGTATCAGTCCCCCTATGGTTAATTTCCAATATACACTGTACGAAACAACGGGCATCATAGCGATTTAAGCCCTCTCAACGGATGTTTTTCTTTTCTATTTAAGGTTGGAGCCAATGTTACATGAAATTATGTTAGATCGCCGCACAATGTGTTCATCTTATCTTGACTGGATTATACCTCAAAATGGTGAGCATGCTTGCTTTATATTTCTATTATGATTTAAGATAATTATTTCCGTTATAGATTTAAACAGCATAGACCAATTCTCTAAAAACAAAAAGAAAATATAAATATGAGCGTCGTGTATCAGGTAATAAGGATACCCCAAATTGAAATTCTACAATGCGCGGGTTTAGAAAATATCTAACCAGGGAACGCCAATGGTAGAATATATCAGAACCAACGGGCTTCTCATTTAAATCTACGCCTGTCTTTTAAGAAAAGGGTTAAATGGACCTGTTTTATTAGTAAAACTGTTCTTAAAACGTAATATTTCTAAAAGATGACAAAGCGAAATTATAAATTTAAATCGAATCAATCTTTGACTGCAATTCAAGACTTCCGTTTTTTATTTAATTTCAGGAAGCGTGAAATACGAGCACGGTAACAGTCGCCTGAAAACAGCGTGGATGTGGTGGCGAATGATCTTCACCTTCATGCAAATACCAAGAGGTCTTAAAAACGTGCTTGATCCAACGGCACCAATTATGTAATTTTTTCCTCTGTGAAACTTAATTAAAAATCAGATTCTGAACCTATTTTCTTGCATGCGCTGGGTTACGTTATGACCATGAATGAATGACCTTGCATAATGTAATGATGTTAAGCTATATTTGCAATGAACGCGCACGTGATCACAAGTCAGTTAACATTCCGTTCAACGGTGTCTCCCATATGAATAGTTGGTGTGCAAAATATCTTTAATAGTATTTCTCTGAAATGTTGTTTTAGAAAAACGTAATATTAAGTTCTATATCTCAAGTTGTTTTGATTAATTATCAATTTACGTGTTGTGTCAATAGAAGCCCATGCAGCATCGGAACTATCTGGGCAATTGACCGGAAGTTTTTCTTCGAAATAGGAGGCTTTGATGACGGAATGGAGTTTTGGGGAGCAGAAAATATTGACCTGCCGATAAGGGTATGTATTTTGATCTTTATCGAAAATAGTCAAACGTATTTGGATGATATAATCATATGAAATTTTACGGGCTTTCCTTGTAAGTGACATAATTGCAATTGAGTGAATTTGGAATTACAGTTGCAATCACAGTTTCGGCGATTTCTAACTTTTAAATATGTTTTATTCATTTGCAATGTGTTTCTTGCATGAGAAAAGCACATCAACGATTACTGTACTCACGCAGCCCACACTATCGAGTGGATGATGTAATTGCAAATATGTGTAATTGCAATTGCCAAATATTTTAAGGTTTTTGTTTTTAATTATCAGTTAACTATTTGTTATTATTTAAAACACGTACGACAGCTTATATGATTAACATATTCAACAGGTGTTCCTCGCAGGTGGTAAATACGTCAACGTTCCCTGTTCCCATGCAGCTCATATGGAAGAGGAAGGTCAACGTAGTTATCTAGCAGGTCACATGGCCGATTTAAACTGCATCCAGGTCGCAGGATTGCAATTGCGTATACATTGAAATTGCAATCAAATGCGATTGAAATTTCTTGCAACACCTGGTCTTTGATATTCATATAGATTGTTTCTTTTTTCAGGCATCCATCGAATCTATCACTCAAAAATCTAAAGTATTGAAAACTTCCATAAACGTGTCTATTTTATTTATATTTCTAGGTGTTTCTGGCAGGTGGAAAACACATCAACGTTCCATGTTCACACGCGGCTCACATGGAAGAGGAAGGTCAACGAAATTATCGAGCTGGTCATACGACTGATTTAAATTACACCCGGATGGCACTTTGTGTTATTGCAATTAAGAAATTGCAATCAAAATAGATTGAAATCTTGCAATTTCGGGCCTTTGGTATATTTTCATTTTATTTTTCAGGCATCCATCGAATCCATCAGTCAAGAATCTAAAGTATTGAAAACTTTCACAGATGTGTGTATTTTGTTTCTTTTGTAGGTGTTTCTCGCAGGTGGAAGACACATCAATGTTCCCTGTTCCCATGCTGCCCATATGGAGGAACAGGGTCAGAGAAATCATAGAGCAGGTCACGTGACTGATATAAACTATATCCGGATGACACTTTGTGTAATTGCAATTAAGAAATTGCAATCGAACGTGACTGAAATTCGAACTATTTCGAGCTTTTTTATTTTTCATTTTTGTTTCCATATTAGGCGTTCCTTGAAACCAACACTCTCACGAATTACAGGCATTAAACAACCTTCTAAGATATTTTGTTTATTCTATAGGTGTTCCTCGCCGGAGGACGTCATATCAACGTTCCCTGTTCCCATGCGGCGCATATGGAAGAACAAGGTCAGAGGAATTATAGAGCTGGTCATACGACTGATTTAAACTACATCCGGGTCGTTGAGTCGCTATTTGATCCGGTCTATAAGGAGACGGCGTATTATTATAATCCAGAGTGGAAGGTAAGCAAAAGACGCTAATAAATATGATATATGCGTATATAAGCGGATATGCTTATATATCCATTCATGCTTATATAAGCATACATGCTTACATGATTATATGTATATATGGAGTCGCTGTTTGATCCGGTTTATAAGGAGACGGCCTATTATTATAATCCGGAGTGGACGATAAGTAAAAAAAAAAAAACAATTCCAAAGTGACCCAAACTCTTACCTCTTTGCTCTCGTTTACTCTTTTATGCTTGCTCCTTTTATTCATTTATCATTTACATCGAACATTTTATACGCATAAAGTAATCATCAGGATTATGCAAACCAAATATTGGTTTTCAAATTTACATAAAATACGACTTAAGTCTAAAATTCCCTACAAAATGCTAACAAAAACTGATTTGCAGTTCTATCATACATTTTTATTCGTTGACTAAACGGAAGCAAAACGCTGTTCTTATAAATTTAGGTTAATAAAGACATCTAATGTCATTTTATATAATATAATTACATTTATGCATTTTATTTACATTTATACATAAATAACATTTTTTTTATAACAGAACCGCGATATTGGAGATGTATCCAAACGAGCAGCTCTTACAAGAAAATATCCCCACAACTTTACATATTATATGCAGCATTTCTATCCTGAAATTCAAGCTCCCAATGTCCAATCATTATGCTGGGGTGGGGTTAGTAAGATAAATTATCATTTTGATAAACTGCTTTCGTTACTGTGTTGTTAAAGATTAAATAAGCACTCAGAAAATATCAGTTTAAAATTCTGAAATTTTCTAGCGTCCGATTATGATTATGATTATATCTTGTTTTCCTTTTTTCCTTTTAATAAAATGCTCCTTATCCTATAAAACAAATATAGGCCGGTGAGTTCTGGCAGCTTGGTGGATTTTCCGATGCAATCTGTTTTCTCTAGAGAATATACATATAATTGTTTACTTATTATAATTTTGATTTACTATAATAGTGTATGATTTAAACAGGTAACAAACAAGGGGATCAATTTACTCAACAATGCCTTATGGGAAAGATGCCTAGCTATGTTCCCAAATCCCAACGAAATATCTATGGTGACGTGTATTGCAAAACCAGAACACAATACGGTATATTAAATTATATTCAAAATTGTATCTTTTATATTTAATGCCATGCATCATTATTAGAGTTCTGATATCGGTAACCACTATAAAAGATTCCTCATATCAGTTGTTCTGTGTATCTTTTATGACATTTGATTTAGTTTTTTTTAATATCTACCGAAACCCATATAATTAACCAAAAGCAGTTTCTCCCGATAAGCCAGATACGTTATTAATTATCGTTTATTCGTACGTTAAAAACAACTTAAGCCTACTGATATGTTCAATTTGAAAACAAATCAACGTCATTACTCTTTTCGTCGGGGAATCTAATCACTATCAATGTGCAACCTTAGCACAATTACTGTCTTTTTAAAATAAATCTTTGATAAATACAGCAATATATAGCCGTATCTTTAATATTTATTTTGCTATTTTACTTCTCTTTAAAGCGTTAATATTAAATTATTTCGATTGATTTTCAGGGTATTTTCTTGAATTACAAAGGCGAACTGCGAATAGCAGCCCATATTTTGCAGCCACCTCGATTCAAAGTTTACACAGGAAAATCAAAAGCTATTCCAAAGATGAATATTGGAAATGCCGTATCGCTTCACAATTCATCGCATGTGAAACACTGGTTTCATATCGAGGTAAACTTTTGCTTTGATTTCGCAAATTGTAAACGCATTTAAACTCTTGAATGTTGCGGCCACCGGCCAGTGAAATTTCTGATGAAGGCTGAAAAATTGCTATGAACTATATTAACTCCAGCAAAATCAGTTTACTATATTCTATACCAGTCTTGCAACCTGCGTTTAGCAAATCATTCATATTACGAAACATTGGTTACGGCTCGCGCTTCCGTTATTTCGTGTAATCGTTGCAAATTTCAAAGAAAATATAGTAAATCCAGCAAAATTGGTTTTACTTAATTTTCTTGGAATTTCGCAGCGACCGCCGAAAATTATGCAAGCGAGTGTCATCACTATAAAAGTGCAAATTTAGAATCAAACGGATAGTAATTTAATAATAATTCATCTGGGTAAGACACAATTAATATTTTTGTTGTTTTAAAACATAATTATGATTTATCATTTTCAGAACGGCCCTATCATGCTATACGACCCCGCAAAATCAAGCCAGCACTGTTTAACGGTCGTCCGGACGGACAGACAAGACTATGTCACAGTCGCGAAATGCGATGCGTCCGACCCTTTTCAACAATGGCGTTTTAAAACTTATACAAAAGCCTATAGAGACTTGGTTACTCTGGGAACAGTTTCTAGTGAAGTTAAAGGGGATTTGGCAAGGGAACAGTATTATGAAAAGTTTATTGAGTTTATAAGGCAATTTAAAGAAACTTCAGGGTACCAATGATTACGTAATATTATGCGAATGAATGGCTAAATTTGTCGTTTTTCATATAAATGTAAAATTGTTTTTTTTTTTGTTGTGTCTCATAAATGTACATTTCTTTTTATAAATAAAACAAAAAATCGCAAATAGCTGTTATAAGTTATATACATTTAATATAATTCTATTTGGTCATAACAAATAGCAAATTTGTATATAGTCAAATTTGAAAAAGAGTGGGTAACTAAGGGGCAATACCAAGTTCCATGTTTCGTTGCAAACATGTTGTTGGGCGCCCATTCGGCCCGACAAAACTGGTGAAGTTGCGTGTTAGAAATAAAATACTCTTCTGATGCTCAGAAATAAACGGGTACATGGGACTTCCATTAAATGGCGAACATGAGTCTACTAATTTCGGAACTTGCTCGCTCAGCAAAGCAACTCAACTCGACAAATCTATTTGCATATTCTTTATTTAAACATTTTCTGTAAGTAAATTCGTCAATTGGAAGACAATAACAATTAACTGGGCAATAATTTTATATAGATCGATTTTTTTATAGATAATATGATTTACCAAGAACATTTGAAGCCAACATTTTGATGTTGAGATACTTTCAACTATCCCTCTGCTACCCGAATCACCATTTCTGTAAATACGCAGAACATCGGACCTCCATTAAACCCGCGAAACCGACTCCACAACTTTTTAGGAAGAAGAGTTAATAGCATATCGTTGCAAGTTTTGGCATCAAACATCACTGGGGACCAAAATGTAAATGAGGTGCAACAATTCAATAAGCCGAGCTACTCATATGCTTGAATATACACACAGATATATCGATGATTTTAAATACATTTTGTAGTGTTTTCTTTCTATTAAGTTAAAAAAATCAATCTATATATCAACAACTTCGGAAGCATCGGTTTCTGAAGCAAGGAGAAACTCCTGACTTTTATGAGTTTTTGCGCTAAAGTAAAAAAAAACAAGTTTGGAAATTCATCATGTAACCATACCCTCATTAGCGTTAACGTCAAAGCTAGGCACAAAATACTTCCATTAACTCACGAAACCGTCTCCGCGACTTTTTGGGAAGAGAAGTTAATAGCATCGCTTGCAAGTTTGGCATCAAACCTCACTCGAGACCAAAATGTAAATGAGGTGCAACAATTCAATAAGCCGAGCTACTCAGATGTTCACAGGCGCTGCTAAAACGTCACTTAGAGATAGAATTACCGACACTTTTTTTTCTGGTGAAGATGGTTTATCGGGCTCAAATGGGACTGAGATGGGAGGCTTTTGGTCTCATAAGAATGATTAAGATCACAAGTCGAGTTGGAATATCATTACCAATGTTGTGGCGTCGTAAATAGGATAAGTTTAAAGAATAACGTAAAGAATCAGAATGTTTGTGTTTAGCGGGAAATAGTGAAAACATCGAGGAATTGCAATTAAGTATGTTAACCGGGAAACAATGAAAATGTCATGGAATTTCAATTAAGAATACTGTAGTTTGAATGGACAACACTGTTTTTTTTTTTACATATTACTTACACACGTATTTTTGATTATGAATTATAAGAGAAAAAATAGTCTAATCAAATATTAGGATAGCAATATGATAGATTACACTTTTTCTATATCATTAGCAATATTTGAGAACGAAAATATGCACTAATTAATATCGCGCAGTTTATCTTGGTTGATGATATATGAAATAGTGCAAACATTCAAATGATTTGTTTTTAGAAGTCACGTTATGTTGACCATTAATTAATGGTAAAAACATCGTCATACCGGTAGCATAAAAGGCCACACATTATCCAATTAACCTTTGCCGAACTGACATTGCGTACAGTCAATCCTTGCAAAATAGATGCGACGTCAAACTGACACTGTAATAAGATGGCACATAAAAGTGGTAAAGAATTCTATTTAAATTGCGCATCTAACCAATGTTATTCTTGCCACGTACCTCGGATTTTGATGCGACGTCGCAGCGAAGTAAATGGAGCGCCTGCTTCAAGATTGAGTTCTGAAAATTATATGTCAAACCGTTTTATTTAAGCAAATGTACATGTATGGACGTATTTACGACGTTGTACGACATGGTTTCGAGTATGTATATCAGAATCAAAAGATGCACTATATCATTACAGTATTCGTATCAAACAGTATGTAAGTCTATGAACCGACCGAACAGTGAACTTGAATTCCAGTTTCTTTATTTTCTATTTAAATGACATTGGTACGGACATTAGATGAAATAGAAACATCCAAACATGGCTTTGATTCACAAGAATTTGATAAAACTGCAGTGCTTAGTCCAATTTGTGATCGGACGATCCGTTTAATTCTAGCATTAGTTAAAATATACAAACACACATCTATTGTGTTATAGATAAATTGTAATAAGTAAATATGTAAAGAAAATCAATTTATCACAAATACCATCCCGCTAATTGCCACGAAAATAGTTATTCGACACTAATAAAGTGTCTAAATAACAGGATACCCCGTCCCAATGTACAGACTCTGTGATGTTTCAAAGGAACAAAGCCCAAACTCTGTACGCACCCAAATAGACAAAGTGCATCGTTAATGACAACACAAAGAGCAAACGATGTGGCATCCGAAACGGAGATTGTGAAGAAACAAGAGTCTGGCAACATTCAGAATGCCTTTTTCCAATAAAGCGTTTTACTTTTATACTCTGATTTCTTAGCGTTTAAAAATAGTTTAAAAGCACACATACAGAATAGACAATTAAGGAACCACTAGTATACGTCGAGAAGACCCTACATATGTATTTCAATTTTAGGGTTTGGTTTTACATTTTCCTGATGGGAAACTTTATTTTAAAATGATAAAAACGCAATATTCCTTTTTTGGTTTCCTTTAAGGAATTTATTTGAAAGTACAAAAAGGTTCGTTTTAAAGCGCAGGTGAAACCATGCAATAAGAACGCCTTTCACTATCAAGCTGTTTTTACTCAATTATTATCATGAGCATTTTCGAAAACCCTGGTAAAAACCTCAACACTAAGAGGGGAACTATTTAAAGCACAACTGTTGTGGAATAGAATCTACGAAATCATAAATATACTCTTTGCTTATGAGTATCTTTGGAAAACCCATGAACACTCAAACATGACGTGGATATCAACAAAAGCCTAATTTTGGGGAAATAAGCTCCCCGTGTGTCCAGACCCTTTTGTTGATCACAACTCGCCTGGCATTTTGGGATACGAATCCATTGGACGACTCGCTCAAATGGGCAATTAATTGCGATTTGTTCGCTTGTGAAAATGTTATCCCAGATCGCGATTATGTAAATGGTTATCAATAAATGATGAGTTTTGGGTGTCATTACTATTTAGTCAGATGGAATGACATGGATAAAGGGATGTCTAAACATATGTAAACTTTTTAGACAAATAATAAATTATCAGATTTTTTTCCAAATAAAATGTGGTTTGCCAGTAGCAGTTTCTCTCCACTTTTGGGATAATATTAGAGAATAGTATGAATTGTGAAATATGATAAATGAAGACATTTTATTATGGATATTATTCATTCAAGAAATATATAATCAAAACAAGAAATGGGATTTCACATGAAAATTGTAAAACAAATTTTAAAACAAAAATTCAAGTTTATTCAATGAAAAATTATTTACTAAAAAAAATATTCACTACAAAGGCACCTATATTCATAATATTATGACGGAAACTTTTTTTTATTGTTGCATGCCAAAGTGAGCATTTTTGAATAATATGAAAATGCGATTAAATGTTGACATTCTTATTTAAAATGCTTTTTGAGCAATTAACATCTGGCTATATCACAAATGAAACGCAATGATTTTTTTATTGATGTTTTCAAGAAGAAAATGTAAAAAATATCCATTCAATGGAATTCAACGGACAATCCAAAGGCACAAAAAGTGATAATTGAAATATGAGATGATTGAAGAACTGAGATTATTGAAATGTGATATCATAAATCAAATGAAAAACTCCAATAACATGAATAACGAATACAGTTTAAAGAAGAAGAATAACAAAACCTGTTAAATAATTTAACAGTTTAAAACGTTTTAAAATCAAAGAGACCATTGGAAATAAGATATAAATTTCACTTGAAATAATGGAATAAATAACGTAACATAAAGAAGAAATATATGGTTTTGAAACAATAATAACATTTATTCAGAACTATTTTTGAAGGTAAATCATATAAAAATATTTTCTATCATGGATTACTTATACAGTAAACAAGAGGACGAGGAATTAGAAAAACGAGGAAAAACAAAACCGAAAGAAGGCCGTTTACAAAACCCCAAAGACGAAATCCGAAACTTCAAATTCTGGAAAGCTGTACGCTGTGAATTCATTGCCACTTTAATCTACACTTTTCTAGGTTGTGGCTCTTGTTTACAATGGGATAAAACAGAGCCTCATTCTGAGATTAAAATAGGCCTCGCTTTCGGTTTATCCATGGCAACAATGGTACAATGCGTTGGTCATATAAGTGGTGCGCATTTAAACCCCGCTATTACAGTTGCCATGGCAATAACACGTAATATTAGTTTATTACGTACTATTTGTTACGTCATAGCACAAACGCTCGGCGCAATAGCGGGTGTAGGAATACTCTACGGTGTAACACCGCACGCTGTGCACGCTTGCCTTGGTTGCACGGTTCTGCACGCGGATGTGGGGTTAGGACAGGGTTTCGGAGTGGAGTTTATGATCACGTTTGTGGTTGTATTTGCGGTGTTTGCGAATACGGAGCCAAAACGAGCGGATATGGGATCGAGATCGCTGTCTATTGGTCTGGCGGTGCTGTTGGGCCATTTATTTGGGGTGAGTATGAAATATTCAGGGGTTTGTGCATAAATTTAAGGTGTTTTATTAAATTGAGCGATTTTTTTTCGCTGGGAAGCGGAAAGAAATGATTCCTTAACATAAACTTTTTACGCGGATTCATATCTTATGAATATGCTATAACTTATTCGAAATTGAACCGAAATCAAATGGTGAAAGCCGCGATTATATACCTTTACAAAAAACTCATAACAAAAACTTTACACCAAATACTTAAAGCCATTTTTGTTTAAAAAAAACATAGAGGTTGATCGCGTCTGTTCTTGCGAAAAGTGCCAAATTTTCGGGTTTTTATGGGTGCGATGTATATGTGTTTTATTGGGTTGGCAGCTTCAAGCATGGGACTCATAAATTGTTGTCACGTTCAAAGTTTCTTGTTCGATGCATCATTGATAATCAATCAAAACTCAATTTACCAGTAGATGGCAAATTTAGTCGGGACTGATTTTGGCAATCGTAGATCATCTATTTACTCAAAGATCTAGCATTTGTCTTATTTCTTAGAACGACCTAATTACAGTTAAATTACAATATTCTCCTAAGGCTTCGTAAAACGGTTTATTTCAGGATTATATGAAATTCTGGAACGCACACGTTATCCCGTTCTTGTTGCTAAATGTCACATTTGCCGTTTTTGTTGTGCAAGGGTATCACCGATTTTTGACAATTTTAGGATCTCTTGGTCGATGCATCATTGATTATCAATCAAAACTCAATTTACCAGTTGATGACTTATTTTAGTCGGGACTGATTTTGGCAACCTTATCTTCAATTATCTTCAATTACTCATATAAGTTGCCCCGTTACTCATGGGATTATAGTTGCGTCAACAAAATTTGCTTCTTATATGTAAAATACCAAAACATTAAATAAACATCCATTTGTCACAATAAGTTTGTTTTACAATTTTGGAGCACTTTCCTTATTAGACGATTTTTGTATATACTAAGAGGTTGTTGCTTGGTCATTTTAATGTAAGGTTAATTTTACACCTGCTCTAATACAAAATCTGCACAATGTTTCATCCCTGCTAAACATCCAACAATTTTACCATTCTATCATTACCCTGCTTAACGTTTCACTCCGCTCTTTCTATTCCACAGTTTCTAGATTCAATGCTCCTTGATCATTACCCTAAACATTCCGTCCCACTCCTCATTTGAGCCTGTTGATCTCCAATAAATGATTTCGGGAGTAGGCTCAGTGGCCTAATAATGATACACTGTCCCCTCGACCTTGGGGTTTTGGGACCTAGAGCCTACTTGACAAGACGTCTCCTGACGCAAGACGTTGTGATTTTGATAAAGGCTGTCAATAGGTCTCAAATTCTTAAGTATTTTATTGTTCCAATTTTGTAACGTAACAATTGATATATCCTTTTTGAATTCAATTAAATATCATATATAAACCGGTAGTACCTAATAATGGTAGACTGTCGCCTTCAACATTGGAACCTTGGGATGGATAACCACTGGGTAAGATATACTGGGAAGCCGTGTAGACGTTGTTATGTTGTTAACAAAAGTATCGTGTGAGGTCGAGCTTTATCGCATGGTTTCCAGACGTCATAAGCAGACGTCATAAGCACAAGCGTTTGAAGCACGTTGATGTTACGTCGTTGTAAAATCTTGCCTAACGCATGACGTTGATCCAGTTACTCATATGAGGCGCGAAGTCAATTGGGTACATCAAACTACTTATTTTATGTTTATGACGCCGTTGAAATAAATTTACATTGAGGAGAAGAATTGTTGTTTGAATTGCGCTCAGGATATAAATTGGACGTTGATTCGATATAAGGCAAATCGAATGCAGAAACTTATCAACATCTTTTCGACGTCCTTCTTACGATGACGTCATAAAGACGTACCCTCGTAAAAGGGTGTGTTTTCGTTCTCAAAACGCTAAGTTGTCCAACAAGGGGTCTTCGTTTCTTGTGCAATGGAGCAATAAAGGGTTAAAGGACTTGGGTCCCTTGTGGGTTAATAATGGGATGCACAATTCACTTGACTTTAGTGAATTTTATCAGACGTAAAAGCAAGCATTTTCTCATGTCGCGACGTTACATCAAGCACGATGAGTCATTTTTAACGTCATGCATTTCGACGTTTCAACAACATTTCTTGCCTAAATGGATGTGTTTTCATCGGAACAAGGGGTCTTCGTTTCTTGTGCAGTGGGGCAATAACGGGTTAAAGAACTGTAGTCTCTTGTGGGAAATAATGGGATGCAAAAATCATTTTTCTTTGGTGAATTTAATCAGAAGTAAAAGCAAGCATTTTCTCGTGTCGCAATGAAAAAAATGCAAAATTCAGTGTCGTACGCTTTCCAACGTCATGCATTGTTTTACGTTTTTCGCTAAAAGGGTGTGTTTTCGTTCGCAAAGCGCTAAGTTGCCCAACAAGGGGTCTTCATTTCTTGTGCAATGGGGCAATAACGGGTTAAAGGACGCTTGTCCCTTGTGGGAAATAATAGGATGCAGGATCACTCGTCCGCAGTAAATCAATCAAGGACAGTCGATGATGGATTTTGAACCTAAAAATAGCGCTACCAAGAATGAATCGAAAATGGCAACTTTTAAATGACGTCATAACAAAATTGTTGACACATAAATTACACCTTCCTCCTAAAAGATGTTTACCTAACAAAAACCTATCTAAAGATTTAAAAAAAACAACAACATTGGACTAGATCATCTCTTTAATCACGCTAGCCTGGCAACATTGAGATTTAAGTAACCAAAACAATATATATTCGACCTGATTATTCTGTATGGGCGATTTAATTTTAGTCGTCAAAAGCAAAAAGTTAAAAGATACACTTGTCTTGGAGCACATTTTCCGTTTCTACCAAGATCGCTCCTTTACTGAGTTTATACATGTATTCATTAAGTGTCCCTTCATCAATTAAGCGCTCTTTGACCAAACATCAACCTGGAGAATTGATTGCCCTTTAGAGACACAGAGATGCTACTCTATGAATAAGGGTCATAGATTGCAATATTAATATGCAATTGTGGAAGTGGGGATAACGAGGAATGGTCCAAAATACACCTTGATGGGACAGTCAGTTTGTTGTGTTTGTTTTGTTGAGGGATCATTGTCAATGGAATATAATAAATAAATTTGTGTAGAATTCTTCCATTTACAAGAGGATTTATTTGGCTCAATTGGCCTTTGGAGACTTGAAAATGCGGAATTCATCCATTCTGTTTTTTTTAAATATTATATATACATGGGCAGCAATTAAACCAGGTTCATTTCGAAAAAACGTGATAAATACATTTCTATGTAGTTTAGAAACATTATGAAGCCATCGGGATTTCTGACGCAACCTGAAAAATAATGCGATTCCAACAGAATCACTTTACGATATTTAATACTAATTTCGCAACGAGCGTCAGAGATTTCGCTTGCCGGTGGCCACAACATTATGGGCTCATTCATCGGCAAGCGGAATTGCTGACGCAGGCTGCCAAATTGGTATAAAATAAAATTAGGTTATACATGGTTTACTATATTTATACTAATTTCGCAGTCTGTGCGTGCTAAGCTTTCCGCCTCAAGATGGCCGCACCTCAACATTTTCTTCAAATATTTACCCTTATCATGCTCATATTTAAATATCCATTGACATATAAAGCTGTCATTTTTTTCTGTATTTTGAGTACCGATACACTGGCGCCAGTATGAATCCAGCTCGGTCCTTCGCACCTGCCTTGATTTCCAATACATGGGATAACCACTGGGTATGTAAATTTGCTCATTTCGTTTATCGTGTAGCCGAATTATTTGACACAATTTTGGGTCCGTCCGCATATTTAAACTGTTTGGTGGGTAATGATATTAAAGAAAGGCGCTCGCGGCATTTACTTTTCTGCGAAACACAGAGTGTAATGTAAATCCAGCGAAAATGAATATGCAATCCTTTCATCGAATTTTGCAGCGATCGAAGAACATTCCGCAACATTATCTTGTATCTTTTCAAATAAATCGGATGTGACCATCGGGTGAGTATAATGGAAATTAGCGTATTTATTTCAATTATTGGTGTGAAAACCAATATTTACGCAAATTAGTCCGCACGAGTGGTACGGATGGGTTTGAGGAGGGAATGCTTCCCCCTGAAATAGCCCCTCCAAATAGTGGAACGCCATCCTAACCCCGACCCCCCCCCCCATCACCAAACAAAGCATTAAGCTTAGATTAAAATTCTATTCGACACACCACATTTC
>LQRL01026012.1:2756-17408 GCA_001703475.1 Hydroides elegans
TTCGCAAATACTGTAGTCTCTATCAAAATGTACATTATAACATTCAGAGGATTCTTTTGAGCATATTATCAAGTCCCTAAACTTATCGTTCAAAAGCTCACGTTCTATACAAGCACTTGTTTCTAAAAAAATACTCACAAAATAATTATTTCGCATTTTCGCGTTTGTCACATCTTGTTTAACAAATTTGATTCAAACAATAAATACACATAACAACTTTATTTTAAGCCTTATAAGACTCTCTTTTTAAAAGCGTTTGTCCGAAAATTTGATTTTTTTTTTTTTTTTGCCGAAATATGATTTTTGTTTGACCGGATTCGGTTCAAACTATCAAAATGTACATCTACACATGAATATATTTATTTTGAGCCTTCAACCAACAAAAAAAAGTTCGAACAGGCACATGTTAAAAAATGAGTTTTAGAGATTCTTGCGGTTTCGAATGCGGCCGAACCCATTTAATGTTATATGTTTAACTTACTTATTTTGTTCTTCGAATATGGCGTGCAACGCAAAATCGGATAAGCGATGTGAGGCACCTCTAATTTTAAGAGCCTATATCTCGTAAGTTATTTTGATTTCGGAGCTAAATTTTTGCACGTGTCCATCAATTCAATTGAAGTTAACATGGTTTGAGTATAAATAAAGATTTGCGATGGTCACCCGGGGATTTTTCTGAAAGTTGGGTCACTTGGTATGGAATGCCTCATATCTTTACATCAGGGGCTGTCTATAGATTCGTGTATTATATACAGTATACATCACTCAATTCAAAGATTCTAACCCGTACAAGAAGTGGAAGTTTAACGGATTCCATCGAAATCATCAAAAGGCATATCCATCGAAATCTCGACTTTTCTTAAAGTTCATTGTATTATCGTATAAATGTGTTCGGCAATAGTTTGAAATAAACATTATCTTAGCTTACGACATCTCGTATAACAATATATCTACAATCCTCCATTTTAAACTTCTGCGTAGCCAAGGTATATACTTTTCATTCGTGCCTATAAAAAACGTTTATAGCCCTACACTCTCCTTCTCAAAATCTTGAAAATATCTAGCCTGTTCGGGAAAGCGATAAGTGACAGAGGACCGGTGTCCGACGGCTATATGGACATACGGAAGAACAACCGTGTCTGACTATTTTAAAAGGCCCCGATGTTCCAGGTAGGGGCCTTAAAAACGATTAAACATGTATCATCAAACACGAACAAGCCAAACTCAGTCCAAAATTAAAATGCGTATGAGTATTATATCATAGTCTTAGCAGTCTCTGAAATATTCCGCTCAAATGCTTTGTTTCTTTATGTAAATAATTCGTGCAACACCAAATCTCCCCACGGTAAAATGAATGGTTTAGAACATTCCAATAAATTCAACGATATGTCAAATTCAAATATAAGCCATTATCGCCCATATTTTTCTCAGAATAAAATTAAGAAAAGAATGACAGTTAGAATTGTGTTGATATGAGGATACCTCCGTATGGTTCTGTTAAGATTTTTATGTGTATTCCATGTTTTATTGTCAATTAAGAATATTATCATATAAAAATCATTGTGTTCCATTTTTGTTTTGTTTATTTTTTGTTTGATTCGCATGTCAGGATAAAACGGCTTATTATTTCAATTTATTATTTCATATTTATCATATAACTCTCAAAATTCCTCGATAGAATCGCCTAATAAGATAATCATATTTTATTTATACATATTTATATGACCAATTATGTATTCAATTTACTTATTCATCATGAAACATACGATTACTAGTTTGAAAATGTTGGTAAAATAAAACAGTGTGAAATTGAAAACACCAAATACTCTCCTTGAAGACAATACAATAATGAATTATGACGTCATAAATATTTTACGTTTCCATGGTACATTTTCCAAAAAGTGTCGCTGATGTTAGCCGTATAAAGCTGCATCAGTTTATTTTGGAAGCTTTTTGTGCTATTTACTAGCGAATTCAAGCGAATATTCACATATTCAGGTAAGAAATTAATATTATTTATACCATTTATGATTTTAATAAGTTTTGATGATTATATTTTTTCTAAAAATAATTGATAAAAATCGAGCTACTTCAAACTCGTCGAAATCAAGCGCTTATATAAAAAATAAAACATATCTATTATATCAAATAAAATGAATTCCAAAATAGATAATTAATTCAATGTTAAGCATACATTTTCATACAAATGACAGTGAAATAAATCACATTTTGACACAGTATATAATTATATTTTATTGTGGAAATACATTCAATTGAAATCACCATATTGATGTATAATAGAAAATTCAGAATTTGCGTTTTTGTATTGAATTTATTAAATAAAATCATAAGACAAATTGAGCACAAGGCAGATTTTGTTTAAAGGGCACACTATCGTACTTAATTATACTTAAAATTATTTCATTGCATGCAAACAGATTCATTTGAGAAGCTATTCGGATTCTCGAATATTTCATCATGTCGAAGAAAAGGTAATTATAAAATGCATTACTAAAAATAATGTTTATTTGATTTGGTAATCCTGGTTGTAATAATTTTTGCTTCATAAGGTTAATCGCAAATTGTTGGTTCTTGTGAATATATGCATATGTGCATAACCTTGAAATTTCGAAAATCGACATTAAATGAGTCACATCCTTTTAATAAATCCACAGCAAAATATTTTAATAGGTATCTAAATTAGCTTATTACAAACATATCAATGTACTATTTCATCAACCAAAACAAGTAAAATATACATTGCAATAATAAATGCTCAAGTAGGCAAATAAATGAAATATCATACGATCTCCTGATTAATCAATCTTTTCTTTCAGTTTCTTCACAAGATCGCTGCCCTTGCCCCCAATCTTTAGGAAGCAGGGTAGCGATAACATCAAGGCCAAAGTGGCCAAACCCTCCAAGGAGGAGGATAAACCGGAGAGGCCCCCTCGTATTCTTCCCAAGATGGAGGTGGTTGCCTCACCCCCGGTAACCAAAGGCTCCCCGATGACGTATGCGGATGCGGTCCGTTATAATAAGGTCGAGAAATGGCTTGAGGAGGCCTCCTCCAGACCGGATACCCCATCGACTTTAACGTCTTTCTCGGGAATCGAGCCCGCGCCCCCGACTATGGAGAGGAGCGCCAGCAGGCATAGGGTGAGTAATGATGTCGAAAAGAATAATTGACAGGAGTACCCAACGTATAAATTGTGTCTTGTCAGAACTGTAATAGTCAATGGTAAATAAAATTGAAATGGTTCATACTAAAAAAATGTTTAGTGATTGGATTGGACCACTACAATATATATAAGACAAACCGCCTTTCATTTACATGTACTTTAAAAACCTAACAGAAGTCTCATTTTCTTAATAAATAATTGTCTAGGTGAATAAATATAGGAAAAATGAAAAGTGAATATACTTTATAGAAAGCGCACACAAGCAATCGTTGGGTACTCCTGTTAAAATCTTTTGAAATTGAAAGGCTCTGTACAATAAGTCGACTTAACATGTTTCGCTAAAATGTATTGCGAAGTGTCACATGATTATAGATCCACTTTATTTACTTATTTAATGCTCCGAAATCGATGCCATCTTAATGATATCATCCTTTTGCCATTTGCCAATCTTTATTTAAAGGACCAATTAAAAAAAAACAATATTCACTGTATCTTTTCTCAAAACGTCAATTTTAGACTTGACGCAATGTTGCACAGAGCCCTTCAATTATTATGTTGAACTTATGTATATACAGACCATCTTGATTAGTGACAACGAAATGAATTAACGAAAGTTTCTTTACGCCTTTTTTTCATATATTTTTTCTCAATCTAAGGCAGCGCTCACTTTAACGAAAAAAAACAACACGAAAGTCAAATTCGACTACATCTGGATAAACATTTTTACTGAATCATGTTATACAAGTTGTTTGTTGAGATTACTTATACAATATTTAACCAAAGTAGCGGGAGACATTTTAAGGTATGGTCTGACCGATGTTCTTTAAAGGATACTCTATTTGAATAATGCATCATGAGTTGATTGTTTTAAAAAAATCTTTAAAAATAAATTTGAATACACAACCTTAGGGACATTTAAGCTTAAGATAGCTTATTTATTGTTATTATTTTGATGATTTAAAAGAAAATCATGCAAAATTATAGGTTATATTATCTTCATATACCTTATTTAGACCTAAAAGAATTTCTAAACGTACATGTATAGTAGATAGGGAAGAATAGGTATTCAAATATGTCCTTGAGTTGTGGCTGATTGGTTCAGGTGTCCGCCTAAGCAGTTTCCGCCCATAACGTTTCCAAAAATGACAACATGAAACAGAAAGTTTCCACCAAAAAAAAAGGCCGTTTGAAAATGACACAGCCAATAGGTTAAATAATGCTTTAACATTCTAATGTTGAGAGCGCTTTATTCTGAAAGCACTTTCACGTACATATAAACCTTGACATGCCAATCCCTTTAATTTAACCCCCTCCCAACACAAAAAGTTGCTGCCCTATGCTTGAGGGCGCTCAATTCTGTAAGCGCTTTCACGCAAATGTGCCCATTTCTTTAATAATCCCCTAAAACCAAAAAGGTGCTGCCCTCTATCAAGAAGACAAGCAATAAGCCCATGCGCGAAAGAGTCGCCAAGGACAAGCAATCTCCTCTTCAATCGGCTGCCCGTGGCTGCGGCGCATCCAATGAGAACCTAGCTGAACTTGTAGAAGCTATCAACTCGCCAAGATGCAACAGCGCTTGTTCGTATGAACAGGATGTCACATCAACTCCACGTGATGCTGAGGATAGCATGGATAATATGAGTGATGCCCAGTATGAGAAGGCTGCTCAAGAGGATGATGGACAATCTGGACCGTTAGATGGCGACTCTGCAGTTTTAGAATATAAACCAAAACGAGGCAGCAAAAATGGCGCCAATATTATCATGGATAGAATGCGCACGCGCAGAAATCTGGTTAAGGAATGCCTTGGACCCCGATCTATTGGTGATACCACTATTAGCGGGGATGAATGGGAAGGAAGTGTCAATAATGAAAGCTCGATTGGGTCAGCATATGATGTGAAAAATGGCGCCTCGAATGATATGCAAAGTGGCGATAGCGGCAACCGTGGAACCGGACAAAGTAGTGAGATTGGTCCAGGAGACTCCATTAGCCAGCAAGGACTCGCTGTCCAGGAATACCAAAACCAGGAAAATCACCATCGCATTGAGTACTTGCGTGCAAGGAAACAGCGTTTAGACCAGCAGACCAAACGCTCCAAAGCCAAAGGACTCAAGATGCATAAAAAGATAGATAAATATAAGAAAAGGGCGGCTAACAGGAAGCCTTGTGATCTGGATTGTCCATTTAGCCCGGATAATGGATCTCTCATAGAGGAAAGTTCAGCCGTTACAACGTCAACTGATGCTACGTTCACAACGACTGATATGCAATCGATCGAGAGTCCTAGGCTGGATTCAGCCGATGTTGACTCAGATAATGGAAAACATAAGCCCTCTAAGAGCAAGGCCAAGTCTAAGAAAGCTGCAAAGGTTACATGTAAAACATGCGTGAATAGTGAACGCGTAGTGGAAAAGAAAGAAGTTGATAAACAAGATGATAAACAAGACAAATCATCGGAAAATATGCCAGCTATTCATATTCATTTGCCGGATACCAGAGGCGCTGAAGTCGAAATCATGAAACAAATGTTCGGCCAGATCATGCAGAGCCAATCCCTCAAGCTAATGCCTGATATACAGCCGATGCAAAACATCTCTTCCCGTGCTATTGCAAACACAGATGCCAGTCAGCAGATAAACGAATCTGTCATTCAAAAGTCTGATGAGAACAATAAAAAGGAGAAATGCCAGGAGAAGAGTGTGAAATGGGAACCTGATAGTAAAACCGTGGATATGATTATCGACACCAAATCAGAATACCAGGCTGAAGAGGATGAAGAAAATGAAGTCGTCGAAACTGATGAATATGGTCCTCAGCGAAAGGCTAAGACAGAAGCGAATGTTCGAGTTGCCCAGAATTGCGATCAAGATGTGGAAGAAGACAATGATGTCACCAGTGACCAATATGGTGTTGAATCTGTTAAAGAAGCCGATGTGGTGAAACCCAAAGAACCGGACTGTGCACATGATAAGAATATAGCCAAAGAGAATGTCAAGCCAGATAATACCAGGAGTAGAATTCCTAAATTAGTGAAACAAAAGCCGAATGCTGCTAAGAAGACCAAAGAAAGGTCCACATCACTGGTCAGTGCAAGAGCTAAGCAGATGTCTGTCAATGATAAAGCCCCCGCTACTGATGCTAACAACCAGACAAAAGCCAAGGTCAGAACAAGGTCATTGGACAATTCCGGAAATGACGTAATTTCTAGCGAGGTCTCAGATATTGTCGGTGCCGCTTTGAAGAATGAGTTATCAGCTGGTTCCAAGAGTGACGTGATGAGCATGGTAATGGAGGAACTTAAAGGTTATATAAATCAAAAGCTAAAACTGGATGAAATTCCTAAGCCGACCTTAAGAGAACCACGAAACCCAACTAAGACCGCCAATAACCCGAAGGAACCCGTTACTGATCTGAATAAGTCTGCACCTACCGTGAAACACACACAGTCTAATCAGCCAGAGATCAACAATTTCCGAGCTGAAATCGCTCACCTCAAACAGGAACTCAAAGCCAAATCCAGGGAGTCCAATCAGTTCAGGAAACAGATTAAGGACATGGAAGCGAACAAGTTTAAACTGGACGAAAATCCTAAACCGACGTTAAGTGAGCCGCGAAACCCAATCAAGTCCGCACGATCCTCAAAGAAACCAGTGAATGATGTCAACCAATCTGCACCTACCGTGAAGCAGACTCAGTCCAACCTTCCAGAAATCAATAAATTCCGTTCGGAAATTGCGCACGTGAAACAGGAGCTCTACGCATCCAACAGGGAGGCCATTCAGTTAAGGAAGCAGATAAAGGAACTGCAAGCTCAAAAGGCTATGACAGTTGCTACTGGTACTAAAAAAAGTGCTACTGATACTAAGAAAGGTGCTACTGATACGAAGAAGGTATCAGAGCCAAAGCCGAAACCCGCACCAAAAGCTCTCAGAGTTAGTAAGAAGGCAACCGAATCTCGTATTCCTTTCAGCACACAGGTCATGCCAAAACGGAGGAGCAAAGAACACTGGGCCAAGGTATCGAAGAACATGGTGTTCGCAGGGGAAATCGGTGCTAAAATTGTAAAGCAAATGCCGCTGCATTATAAAAACATGATTGACACAATGTCCAAAGACGAGATAACAAAGTGTGTTAGGGCAGTAGAAAAAGAAGGAGCTAAACTCATGGGACGAATGATCGTAGAACAAATGAAGGGAGTTACTGTCAAAGAGCCGTTTGACTGTATGTGCCATAGCTGTTCACCCTTTGCATCCACATCCGATACCCGACTCACTATCGTTCATAAGGAGACGCAATCCATAGATGATATACAGGATAAGGAAAGCGGTATTGAATCTATGGATGAGGAACAGAATAACAATGCTGAGCCCAAGAAGATCCTGAAAGATCTTGTGGATAAATTGAGGTCGAAACTTCTTGGACGTCAATGGAACGGCGAAGAATCCACAATGCCGACTGATATCTCAAAGTACATCAGCGATGAGGACTTGCGCAAGGTTAAAGCATTGGAACCGTTTCTCTATGAAAACATATATATTCCGGCTGGTCCACGAAACTGTCCAGAGTGCGAATTAGATTTTCAAGTTAAGAAGTGGAAACAAGAGGAACGGGCTGGAAAAGAGGCGGCACTGGAAGCGGCCGAAGAAATGGCTCAAGAAGCGGAGACAGCCGAAGCAAACGCTGAAACAAAAGGATCAAAGGCTAAAAGCAAAAGGCCCCCCTGTGAAGAATGCAGGTTAGAAAAGCTCGAAAGGTTAGCTCGTGAAGAAGAGAGTGGCCGCAATATTAAGGTTCTGAATCGCGATGATTATGAAATCATAACTAAAAACGTAGATGGAAAGAGTTACAAGTATCTAGGTCAGAAAAAGAAGCCTCAAAAGGACGACAAAGACCAGGATACCCCAAGTACGAACCGCTGCCGGAAACCAGTAGAAACACCAAAGCGTGGTAATACAAAGGATACCAAGTCAAAGGCAAAAGCAAAGCCATCCAAAGACACCAAAACCAAAAAGGATGCAAAGAAGCCAGAAAAGCCTAAAGAGAAACCAAAAGACACCAATGCCAAACAAAAAGAGAAACCAGACAAGCGTGAGAAAACACCACGTGGCAAAGCGGTAGATGACTCCTTCAATGAAAACGAGGCCAAAATGGAACTTCCGGTTAACCAAAACGAGGCTGAAGAGGAATTCCCATATGATGATGACGAAATCGAGGCTGAGCCTCAATTTGATGCTTATCAAAACGAGGCACAACCGGAAGAGTTTCCTTATGATGACGATATTGGAGAAGATACCTCCACATGGAACCAACCACGACCAACGCTGACCCCAGTAAGGGAGGAAAATGAGAGTATCTCAGGACGCAAGCCCTATGTATCGAGGTGTCTCAAGAAGCGCGCCAAAGACGTGGATGTATCATCTGAAATCGATGAAATGAACGAGCGATTCAGTGATGTCGGTTCAGCTCGATATTCAGCCAGATCAGGCAAAATGGAGGAACCAAGCAAGACAGCTAAGAAGGCTGTGAATGGTACAAAAGGCAAGAAGGACGCTAAGAATGAAGTAGGACGGAATAAGAAGGATTTTATCAATCGCGAAGATCCTCTGAAGCGATATGCGAAGATGCGCAAGCATAACTCGAAATTCACTGCCAATGGGATCGACTTCAAAAGTCTGCGAGCTCAGAAACAGGCCGAAAAGGAGATGTATGCAAATGATGGACAGTATGCAGATAGCACATGTCAATATAATGATGATGTGGAAGACTACAACAGCAACATCAACAATGATGTAGAAAACAAGGCGCCTAAAGCAAATGCCTCTCCTGCCCCTAAGAAAGCTGCGAAAAAGCGCAATTCAAAGTTTACTGCAAATGGAATCGACTTTAGCAAAATGAGGAAGAAACCAGAAGTTGACCCAACATATGAGTCAGAGACAATTGCTGATAACCATTACAACGCGTGTTTTAATAATGACGCAGATAATGAGGACGAGAGCCCCCAGGTCAGTGACCCAGTTCCAAAGGTCAAATCCAAGAAATCCAAGGTCAAAGACCCGAAATTGGCTAAGATTCTGCACAACTCCAAATACACAGCTGGTGGTGTTCGCGTTTCCAAGGCTAAGAAATGGCGTCCCAAGACACCGGAAGAGGTGAGCGATAATATGGCGGATGCAATTCCCGTTGCTAAGGAGTCAAAACCGAAACCGGAAGTGGATGAAAATCAGATCGACCTTGACACCTCCGCGAACAACGACTCGGGAATTTATAACAGTGCGAACAATGACTCGGAAATCGATAACAGCGCGAACAATGACTCGAGAATCGATAACAGCGCGAACACTGACTCGGGAATTGATAACATCGCGAACGATGGCTCGGGAATCGATAACAGTGCGAACAATGACTCGGGAATCGATAACAGCGATTCTGCTGAAGACTCATTCCAAAATGGAAAGAATGTCAATGAAACGTATGCGGACGACATCAGTATGACTCAGGAGACACAGAGTCTTCCAGCAAACCATGATGACGTCTTGAGCGAATGTGAACTAGACAGTCAGTGCTGTGAAGTAACGCAATACGACCAAGAAGTTCACGATTCCGGCACCGCGAAATTTGGTCCCGTAGACAAGAACTTTGACCAGCTTGTAAACGACTACAAATTCTTCTTGTTTTGGCGAATCGATCTGGAGGGCAACTTTGACCACAGCACACCCATGATCGATATTTTCCACCAGTACCGTCTGGACAGCCATTTCTACGAACGCAGCGCGGAAGAGCGAGTCAAAATCCAGACGTCCAATGATGAGCATAAGAAGATATGCATGGATCTTGAGGATTATCACGCGTTCCGGATCCAAGCATTCGTCCTGGATCACGACGTTTCGGAGATTCCTGCGGATATGCAGAATTTCCGCAAATTCATGCAACGCCTGTTTCCGCAGTATTATGCGAAATACAAAAAGAAGGGATTATTCGGCAAAATGTCCCGCTTTTGCGAAGCCATGCTTAACAAGCTGAAGAATAAACCAGCGGCTGAAATGGACCCATGGGGCGATGAACCAATCACTGAGCGATGTGAAGAAGACGTTCAACGACGTCGTGAAGTCCCGACGTTTGCGCCCCAAGAGCGACCCTCCTGTGTTCCGCCTCTGGATCTGAGCGACGTCAAACCGGATCTGGAGCTGATAGGGGGCGTCGATACCACTCGCCCTGAGGAAAAGGAGAGTGTGCACAAGAACAAGTCTAAGCTCAGGTAGACTTCTACTGTTTTCCATTTTGCTTATACCTATATTAATCATTTATATATGGTTGTGATTTTATAAAATCTCTGGCAAATGATTATAATTTTCGACGTTTTCTTATAAACTCATCTTAATAGCATAAACAATTTAAAGCTGATTTTAACTTCAAAAGATAAGTTTTATGAATAAAAGAATTATGCAGTCGACTTCCAACGAAAACTAACCATTTACTTAAGCCCATATCGACGAGACATTTATCAACAAAGCAATGATTTAATTATATCTTATTTAGTTTATTCATTAAAAAATATATACATTATTTTTCAATTTACAGTGCTGATCCGAACAATCCCTTTAAAAAGAAGCCCCGACTTGCTCGTGCAAATTCATTGCGAAAGCCCGATGTCCTCTCTCTGGAAAGCGAAAGCAACTCGACCAGGTACACCCAATATGCGTGGATTTCATGCGTGTTTGCTTATTTTTCTGTATGTCTATTGTTTTCTTGATTTTTTTTATGTGATTGTTTCATGTGTTAAATAGTGCACTAATTGTTGGTGTAAGCAATATAATCAAATTTCACAAAATACTAACAATTTTATTTTACGAAGGAATGCAGTCAAATAAATTATTGGTTTCAATATTGACATCTTTTTCAACACTCTGTGCACATATTTTTCTATATAGTTTCTAAATTAAGTCACCTAATTTACTCAGCAAATTATTAAATTATCAACTTCTATATACTTTAACATCTCTTGTATATTTCGTAAATCCAATTTTTTATTGTTTTATTTATTTCTCTCTTTCTTTTTGTCTTTTAACTGTTCTATCCGTTTACACTTACCTAATAGTGAGAGCACTTACAGCAGCAAACAACTAGATTCGAATGCGGAAGGTTAGTATATAATGGTCAACTAAATTGCAATAGGGTCTGGCCACAATGGAAGCCTTTTCTAGCGGTTTTCCTAACACACCTGTCTTCCAATGTATTACTTATTGGAAACCAAACACAACGTTTCCTATGAGGATTACATTGGAAGACAGGTTGGTTATAGAAAACAAAAACAAGAAAACGATTCCAATGTGGCCAGGACCTTAAGCCACGTTCACACAGAAAAGCTCCCACTGTGGCCAGGCTCTGTAAACTGCCGTGTAAACTTTCGTTTTTAATGCACATTATTGTTCGTGGTTCCATCCGCTTTAGTGTGATTAGCTAAAAATAACAAAGTGTAATTCGACTTCATCTTTTGCGCTTGTAATGTCGACATTCTTTACCGAGATTGTTAATACAAAGCAAAGACTGAATAAAATTGAAATAATATGTAAAACTCGAACTAAATAAAATAAATAATGTAACTTTGAAACTTTTATGTTTAGATTTGCCGAAAGAATCAGGACGCGATGATGACAGCAATGTTGAGGTGTGTTCAAATTTGATTGTAGAAAATATCTTTGTTAAATTAAATCAACTATTTAAAGCATTGGCATCTCACTTTGCAAATGAAACAATTCGATATTTTAAGAGAAAAAAATGACCTTATTTTATATATGTTAATATCTGTAAATAATCTGAATTATTTCAAACTGTAACAATACAGACACTCGTTAACAACGATATTTGTATTGATATTGGTAAGAAATACATAAAGATGACATTATGTGTGAAATGCACTAAAATATCCCAATAAGTTAATCAAGAAATACCATTTGCCATATTAGGAAAACATCGTCATCTCCCAGGCAACACGCTCCAGCATCACTAGCAAACTGAAAGCGAGGCTCCAGGAAGCTGTACAGGAAGCACGTGATAGTGTCAACAAAACACAACACGTGACCAGCGCCGTCCAATCAGATCAAACCAAAACTGCTCAGGACTCCCCTCAGCCCTGCACCGTATCCGATCCATGCGTCAATCCCGAAGACCGACCCTTAAAAGGCATGAGTTATGCGGAGATGCTTGAAAACTACGGTTTGCCGTCACCTAAAGATGGAAAAGCCCAGGCACCGAATGCGACCAAACAAAACGTCGCACCTAAACCAAAACCGAAGGCACAGGCGTTTACGGTCGATTTTGGCGGGAATGATGAGGCACCAAGTGGTTGTTCTGCACCGGTTGTGAAGAAGCCATTTTTGAAGAAAAAGGCTGGTATTCAACCGAAGCCAACGGTTCAAAAGGCGGCACCAAAAGCCAAAGCAGAGGCAAAATATCCGTAAGTTTGATATGTTACACTAATTTGTTCATATCTATGAAAAAAAGATCGCATAGACGGTTAATTTATTAAGAACTTTATTTTCTATTTGTGATGGATAATGATAATGGTTGCTTGATAAACATATAATATTCTGTTGATAACATCCAGCTCTGAATTCAGCTCTTGAAGAGGTATCGCATACATTCACATTGAGTCTATCCAAAAATCGCAAGGCAATCATGCAATACATTTTTATAAAGTATACTCACACTACCTCGAAATATTATCATTAAATCTATATATTACTCTTCACCTAACAAAATGATATTTCATCAAATATATAGACCACAAGCAGCAGAGAAACCAGAGCCCAAAGAGCCCAAAAGCGGCAGCGACCAAAAGAACCCCGCATTGCGTCCCTTCAATGATCCCGCCAAAGCAATCGAGGATGTCTTCCGCCATCTTGAAACCGGAAGTTGGGATGAGAAGGTCACGGCCTTGACTTCCTTGCGACGAATCGTGGCCAATCACAAGGGATTGTTGATTGATAGGATGAGTGACCTTGTTCTGGTGAGTGTTCAGATAATTAAATATTTATTCGAATTATCTAAGCTGTTTTGAAACCTATCATATAATAGTGTTTTTCAGATGAACTCAAGAGCATGCAATAATTACATTATTACATGGCATTCACATTGGAAATTTAGCAGCACCGCTTTTACCGATATAATGTTAAAATAGGAACAAGCGCAACATAAATAACATGATAAATTTTATCTAGTGATGTGTTATATCTAAAAATATGGTTCTCTGGAAGTATATATATCAACTTATATTCATTTTCCCCCATTTTAATATATTTGGTTTTCAATTAAAACTATAATTCTATAATCATTTTCTTCTGCAGGTGCTCATAAAAGAGGTCAAGAACCTGAGGTCACAGGTGTCAAGGCAAGCCATTGCGACCTTCGGGGATATGTTCGCCGCTTATAAGAAGCCCCTGGAACCGGTATGCATTCAACAAATTATTTATCTTAAATATAAAAAAAAGTTATTTGATTAAAAAATAATAGTTATATAACTGAATAAATAATATCATAAAAATGTTGTTTAAAAGTATAAAGCAAGACCAGTTTTAAAGACTCCGTGTTACACACGGTGTATTATATGTCTTACCATATTAAGTCATAGGTGTTTAAAGGACGTCCATAAAATTAGCAAACAAAGATAATATATAATCAACTATATTTAACACATACATGATCAAATGATAATGATAAAATATATCTTAAAATATATATCAACTCATTAAAAAGGTATGCTACATCACATAGAATGCCACAATCCTTCCCAATCAATCAATACACATCTAGATGTTTCTATTCATTTAAAAAAAATCTTTTTGCAGACCCTGGACCTGATCCTCACCGCCCTGCTTCACAAAGCAAGCGACGCCAATGAATTCATTCGAGCTGATCTGGAGGCTGCCCTGGGAAGCATGGTCAAGCACCACAACCCGCTAAGAGCAATGACTGCATTGATTAGTGCAGGAGCTAAGTGAGTATGCGCTCATATAGTTAACTCATATGGACATTTAGATTGTACTGTGGTTAAATATGTGCGCTCATGTACGTCATGGGTCACTAAACAGTACTAGAACATGTACCAAAACTCCCAATTTTCTATTAGGTTCGATGAAATTTGTTTAAAGATATACACTCATGTATGACTTATTTAACTTATCAGTAGAATGTGAACTCATAGGGCCAATTTATCATCTTAAGTCTAGCCCAGGTTTCCTTTTTAAAGCAAACGGAAACCTGGTCTGGACTTGAGATGCGAAATCGGCCCATAGAAAATTATTTTGTTGATAAATGTTTGATCCAATATCGAACCAAGTATCCATTTTCTTTTTAATTGTACTACGTTTAGTACAATGGAAATACTTCATAAGAGTTCCATACACCTAGGATTATATTGCACGATGGCAGCCGAGTTTGAACGAACCCGAAGGGTGAGTTCAAACTCGGC
>LQRL01026012.1:32943-50911 GCA_001703475.1 Hydroides elegans
TGAAGATTGTTCTTTTATAAATAGCAAGATTAATAATCTAGATATTCAAATTGATAACAAAATAAAACAAGAAATGGGAATAAATGTATAATTTAAGCAAAAAACAACAATCATCGTATGTGCTTCCAAGGCAAAAACGTAAAACATAACATAAGTCCGACGCCTTAACCCCTAGGCTAAGAGGGCCCATGCCGTTAGGCTGTTGATTTATTAGATAAATCTATCAGAGATATGCAATAAAGGAAACACATCATTCGAGTTCCATACACCTAGGATTAAATTGCACTCTGGCAGCCGAGTTTGAACTCACCCTTCGGGTTCGTTCAAACTCGGCTGCCATCGTGCAATATAATCCTAGGTGTATGGAACTCTTATGAAGTATTTCCATTATACCATATTAAACTAGTTTAATATATATTTGAAATTTCACCCTATTAATTTCACATCTGTGAAATCGGTTATTTAACTTAATGACGATTTAGATAAAAAATATTCATGACCCTATATCACCTAGTATCTGTACCCTGTTTGTCGTTTAAACATGTTTAATTGTGAGGTATATTAATATATCAAAGAAAACCTGAAATGAAATTCATTATACAAACGTTCACTTACACAATTTTATTGCATACTTGGGATGAAAAATATAAAGAAATGATAGGAGCTGCACTGGAGTTCCGTAGAATGTAATACGGAACCGGTGCCTCGATTTCGTGTTTTCAACATGGCGGACACTACGCTTACGTTAATTTTACATTTTATGTCAGCGTTCACTTAGATAAAACGACAATAGATTAAGGTTTATTGGTTATTCTAGGTTATCAACCTTTGTTTCCATGAAATTTAAACTAAAGGTGATATAAGTTATAATAAGTTATAAAGGTGATATAAGTTATAATAAGTTACGCAATCAATAGCCCCGGGTTGGCGCAATGGGTAGAGCGTTGGACTCCGGTGCGAAAGGACCCCGGATCGATTCCCGGCAGTTACAAATTATTTTCAGTTTGTTAGAGATTTTATTAAAAAAAAAACGCTTAAGAACATATCATAAACCCTGAAGTATTTTCCATTTTATAATTTTATTATAATCTATGGATAAAAACCTTTGATTTTGCATGGTTTAAGTGAACATTTTTAAGGAAATTCGCATTTGAGATGACACAGTAAACATTGATTTTCGAACATTTAAACATTAAAAAACAATTTATTATAATCTAAAATAATAAAATCAACTATGATTTATAGTAATAGAATATTTTTTATAAAATCGAAAATGAACAAATTAATGTGTCAGTGCTTGGGATCGAACCGGGGACCCCAGCCTTTGTCGATTCAACTTAAAGAGTGTATCGATCAAAATCCACTCAAAAACATTGATTTGAAGATCGTTCTTTCATAAATAGCAAGAATGATAATCTAGATATTCAAATTGATAAAAAAAATAAAACAAGAAATGGAAATATATGTATAATTTAAGCAAAAAAAAAATCATCGCATTGTACTTCCAAGGCAAAAACGTAACATTAGTCCAACGCCTTAACCCCTAGGCTAAGAGGGCCCGTGCAGTTTGACCGTTGTTTTATTAGATAGATCTATCAGAGATATGCAATAAAGGAAACACATCATTCGAGTTCCATACACCTAGGATTAAATTGCACTCTTGCAGCCGAGTTTGAACTCACCCTTCGGGTTCGTTCAAACTCGGCTGCCATCGTGCAATATAATCCTAGGTGTATGGAACTCTAATGAAGTATTTCCATTATATTTACACGATCACGCGAAATTCATGTTTATACAAACTGAAGTAAATTCGAAATTCACCACATTTTACTGTTTTTATGCAGGAACATATATATCCAAAAAAAGTATCTGTTCACGATATATTATATGATATGACTGTGATCCTAACCAATGTATAATCATAATCAGTTTTACAGTAGACTATAATGAGGTATCAATATATCTATACAGTAAAACTTTGTCACCGGACACATTGATATACCGGACCACCTATTTCAACCGGACAATCATTCTGAGTCACCTCTTCACTGTCTTATACGACCTGTAAACTAGTAAGCCCCTCGCAAAACCGCATGATTTTGCCCAGTTCCAAGGTAATCTAAAACAGACAGATTGTACTGTACCGGTAGCATACTCAACTCTAAATCAAGGAGCACTCTCGCACTATTGCCTATATACCACGTTGCTTAATTGGACTACTCGAAGACTCACAGTTTTTGTTGGACTCAACCTAACTATTTATACGGTCCCATATGATATATGGTAAGGATTCTTGCCAAAAATATATTGAAGTAAGTTGACGATCCCATTTGATATGGCAACGATTCTTGACAATACATTCATACTGACACTAAACGAAGTACAGTAGCAGTTCTAGATAATGAGATAATGAACCCTTATCATACTACACATGTTAATTGAATTATCCGCAAAATTAAGGAGCGCTCTGGCACCGTTGCACGGATACATCATTACTAGGCCGACTGGAACTCGTTGATACTCCAGAGGACTCACCCTCTGCAACACGTGGTAGTTTCGGAACCAGCGCTTGTCTCATACTTCCGGTTTTAGAATTACCGGTTGTTCCCTGTCGCATCATTTCTAACGCTGTGGGTCGTTTATGAATACCATTTTGAGCGGCGACTGGGTTACGTATAGAGCCTCCGCCATTTTGTCCCGGCGCATGCGGCCGAAATATTCCACCGTTCTGTCCTGCTGCGGCTGCGTTTTTCTTTCGCAGACTGCTCGTCTTGCGATCGATAAGATTCGTCCGTAATACGTAGTCATCAGTGATAAGTGATTTGATTGGCGGACAGCACTTGCGCATTAGCCGCCGGTAACCGAGCTGTACATCGAATACACGCAGCGCATATATTATGGGATCGGCGATGGAGTTAATGAGCATTAGATCATAGAAATACCACCCTGAATGATACATGAGCGATTTAAATGACTGTGACATAGGCTTGCCAATGAACACCTTTATAAGCATGCTTACTTGCAGCAAGCAATTGGGTAACCAGCAAATCATGAATGTACATAATATAAGCAATGTTGTCATAAGGGCGCGCTTATTTCGACGTATATCCGATCGCGTGCTATTCCTCCGCGAGTGTGCCGACTGAACTATCTGGCCCGGCGTCCGATAATTGCGGATTTTGATATAGAGACGGATGTATATAAAAATCATCGCAAAAGTCGTGATACCTGTGACTATGTATAATGCGAATTCATCCTGATAGCGACTAATAAAACAGGCTTCGCAGTAATTCAAACCGTGCGTATCTTTATGCTTGTTATAGAGCGTCCATCCTGTGAGGAAATCCGAAAAGCCCAATATAAACGCCACAGACCAAGCAATGACGAAAAACACATAACTCTTTTTGCCGTTTATTAGCGATGGATAATGCAGCGGCCGTATAATAGCCATATAGTGATCCAGCGCCATACCAAGTAGGTTAAAAAGGCTGATTATGAGCCCGGTTGAATTCAGCGATTTCACGAAAAGCGACATACAACGTGATATAAGACGCTCCTTCGGTGGACCACTTCCGGGGTAATAAGTATCATTCACGATCGTGTGAATACAGAACAGAACGAGCGATACACCAATGACGATATCCGATAACGCTAAACTAATGATCAATCGATAATGATTCGTAATGCGGTTTTTAATTTGACTGATCGCCAGGAGCGACAATACGTTTAAGAGAATGGCTAAGCAACCAAGAGCGAGCGCTATGCATTTATGTGGCTCCGAAACAAAATTACGTAACCGGTCCTTGAAGCCTAAGTCTGGTTCTACTGTTGCTATGGTGTCATTCCAATCGTCATAATACGTTGTGTTATCCATTGTTTGATTGCTGACTATGCTCGTTGCTAGGAACAATTCAGTTGCCATGGCGATCACGTTGTTGTTGTTGCTAAACAGCTATTGTGTGGGCCCTGGAAAGAAATAAAACACAAGTCATTTATCAACATGCATGCCATTGAGAGATTGTTGTTTTAAAAATAGGTTTCTTGTGTACTTGGGTCTACAAATCGAGGTGTCAGTCATTATGGCTGATTGAGTGAAACACATTTGTGAGAAATGAATAAATGGAATGCCAGTAGGGAACCGCGTGTATTGTATACATAATTCAAGAAAAACAATCACTTACTCAGAAACATTAACGAACGCCTACATATATTTTAAATGGAAATAGCGAATTATGTATACGTAATTACACCCCCACCTTTACATACAGAAAAGTATGATTTTATTTTCAAATAGACATTATCCCTTGTCAAATGCGATTGTTTTATACGCGATTTCATTTTGTTTCATATCACACTAAAAGATATGTTTTTTAAATACGTTCTTTTCATTGGCCTACATGTTTAAAATACTTATTTTCTAAGAAAACCTTAAAACATATTATTTTCTTACGTGCTTGAAAGAGATAAAGGACAACGATAATATACATATAACTAGAATAGGTTATGAACGAACAATTTGAAAACAAATCATATCGTATCATATTTTACACATGTAATGAAACATATATGTCATATTTTGCGCAAAAAAGAACTTAATGTTACGGCAACCGGTCGGCCATAGTTTTTCAAAATCGCGGTTAACCTGAACGAAATTATGAAAATACATTTGATTGTATTTTTTTCTTTCAATGTTTTTATGATTTCAAAAGAGTTTTATACCATAATGCGTTTAAAGCTTCTAGCTACTTTTAGACTTTATCCGGACCAAAGAAGCAGAGAGCCCACCGGCAATGCAATTCTAAACCTTTCTTTCTGCGAAACAAATATCCGACACTTTGCTACAAGCTACTGTCTAAATTGAGGAGCCTTTCAAACCACTGCAGTAGAGTAGGTTGATTTAAGAAACTGATTCCCTTACAATAAAACACCTTTAGAGCTCTCTTAGGTTTAAAACAGCTTTCAGTTTTTTTTGTATAAGGTACTAACAGTATTAAAGGGAGTGAGTATGTTGGTCCTTAGCTTGGTAAGATTGAAAGGGACCTTTAACACAAAAATCATTTTATGTAGGTAGCTATCACATTTGACGTTTAAAGAGGATGGTGCCATAAACCTTTTTTGCGCCTTAGATTGTACTTGGCTGTTTGATTGCTAAATCAAACCGTCGGCATATTTAAGGAGTAACTTATCTATATATTTGACGCGTATTTGAAATTATATTCCAGTTTTCGCCTTAAACTCATTATATTAATAAAATCGTGCGCACTGTAATACTCTTATTATATCATTCACGAGTAAAACCCTTCGTTTTCTTTGTTGGTCGAAAAATGAATTTTATTTATCATTTTATTCTATTTTTATTTTATTATTTTTCTTATTGAGAGCCTGATACAAAATAAGAGCACGGTAGTCCCATGAACGGATAGATTACGAAGAACGAATACATGATCGCTTAAAGAAACGTTTGACAGATAAGACGTTGTTTTTGCTCGCCTGTAAACATGCCCTTTTGAAAGAACAAAGGCGCCTGTTCGTTGCTTAATTTTAAATTTGGACTTATTGGTGAATTGTTTGGAGCCGAAAATCTCTATTATTACATTCCACGTAAAGCGTTTTTTAGTTATTGCTGGTTTTACTCAGGGAAAAATCTTATCAAACATGTGTTAATTTGATATTCTAAAATTGGGTCAATTGGTTTACAATATAACAGTGAGCTTTAAAAATGATAATTCAGTACAAATGATATATTGAGTTAATATGACGGCAAATGTTTACATGATATTTCAAAGAAAACATGTTTTGGACTTGCGCTTGCATTTTAGTCAACTTAACCCATTTCGCTTACTTATGGCTATGATTTTTGTCCGTTTGTCTTCACATTACATCAAGCATCTAAAATCTACTTCCCAGACCCGATATTGTTGCATTCTTATTGCAAATGTCATCGAATAGTTGTCTTGACAACCTATGAACCATCTATTCAAACCCAAACACAGTCGTGGCAAAAGCGATTAACACACTGACACAAAATAAATCGAACAATTCGTAACGATACATTACATCGGTTTTACTCAGTAGACTTGTTGCTCGGCTCGTAAAAGAGCACGCTAACATTAAACAAACGCCTGTAGGTTGGTGATAAGAAGTGGGCGAGCAATTCATCTGGATATATGAATAAGAACCACTTTGTTTATACATTTTGACAGATTTCCCTGCTCGATACATTTTTTTTATCGCATCAATAAGCAGGAACTCTCTCAGCACGTCATAAATCGGGAGTTTGTGTTAGGAATATAATTTTGGGTTAATGCAATAAAAATCGATCACACCTACAAAGTTTGTTACGAATTCGGGTCAAAAAGTCTCCGGCCAAAAAGTCTCCAGCCATAAAGTCTCTCAAAGTGACACAATGTGCCAAAAAGTCTCCAACCAAATGTTTTAAAATATGGGTCTTGGGGAAAATAATTCCTAGTTATTACAATGCTAAGGTAAGACACCAACATAAAATGGTTCAACTGTGGTGTTTATTTAATATTTTTTAATATCTGGAATCTTGATAGCTGGAACATTTTCGGCTTGAGACTTTTTGGCACATGATGTCACTTTTGGAGATTTTATGGCCGGAAACATTTTGGCTGGAGACTTTTTGGGCGGATACCGTTTGCTACAGTTAACCTTTTGCTTTGCTCAAATAATTACTACTAGAGTTATTATACATTTCAAATTTCGTCTTACTAAAAACGTTTACATTTCATTATCAAGATCCACGGAAAATGTATCGGGAGAGCGTGCGTGAAACTAAATTCAATCGAACAGGCTACATTTAATCCATTACACATTACTAATCCCACACGTAGTGATGCGATACGTAATGGGCCGGCGTTGAGTCACCGTCAAATCTAAAGCGTACATAACGTTTATGTATCACGGCATTTTTTCATATAGAAATTTTCGATAAAATAAGAACGCATCGTGCCCGGAGAAAAATCAGATGACATTGCGAAATTATCAGACTAATATATTTTCCATATGTAGCTTACATGTATATAACTCAGAACTAAGAATATTGCAAGCCCAAGTTTTAACATATACACACAGTAAACGCGGTTTATAACTTTGCAATTTCACGCCCGCACGCTTAACACTACATGCACGCACGCTGATTACTCCACGCTTAAATTCATTTTTGTCCACGCTCGCACGCCTGCACGCTCGCTCACACGCCCGCACGTTTATGTGTGTCTATATAAAGGATGCAGGGCTTAACCATTCATCATTCTGCTATATGCCTCGATTATCATTTGAGCAGCTACCAAACCAATACATTTACTACCTATTTTAATTCCCATATTTAGGTTAAATTGATTCTCTAAGCATTTAATTATCTAATATCGAGATGTCATTTTATGTCTACAGATTCGTTAAAATGGACTTGTACATTAAATTACCCCTTATAATAATACATGATAAGTGTTAAGGTTTGTGCACTGAATTGTTTCAAGTTACCTTTACTCTAGTATATGAATATTTTATTTTATCTAAATAATGAATAGTTAATGCATTATATTCTCATAATAATGGACGCAAACCCAATATTGAATAACACCGTAATAACATTTAAATCGTCTATCTATCTATCTATCTATCTATCTATCTATCTATCTATCTATCTATCTATCTTTCTATCATAAGTTTAATTTCTTAAAGGAATTAAAATTGAAGATCTATAAGTAAAACCTCATATTGAATTGTTTTCAAATTTAAGAAACACTTAAATCAGTCTTAATGATAAAAATGCATGAGGCTGGCCGAATAACTAGGTGTTTAGAAAAATATTGTTTAGTCATTAAGAATTCATTCTTTATATGTTTTATACAATTATCAATCAAATAAATATATACACATTCGACACCGTAATGTTTGTTTATCCACGCCCGCACGCTCGCACACTAGCACGCCCACAAGACCGCACGCTTAAAACACTCCACGCTTAAATCAAAATTTGTTCACGTTAAAATTCTATCGTGTGCACGCCCGCACGCCCGCACGATGCCAAGTTATTAAGCGCGTTTACTGTAGTGACTAGAGATACACTCATTTAACTTCAATGCGACGTCATAATTCGCGTGACATTTCGTGACATACCAAAGAGATGTCTATAGATTGTACCACAGTCTCTTGGTTCCAATTTGATGCCAGCGCTCGAATCCTTGATCAATTTACCCTACATTTTAGACATGAGCCAAATGGCTCTCGACCTCAAATTCGGCATCTTATTCAATAATTGCAAAGTTATTAGTGTCTAGCGGAAAGTGCAGTCACTGAACGGGAATAATGACGTCTTGGATATGTCCGGTAGACGGGCCGTTGACAGTCAGCTTTGAATATCTATGGCTTTTGATCAAGAATTTTTTAGTTGGGAGTTTGCCGGGCTGTATGTGCAGTTTAGAAAAAAAAAGGTCAACGCTGTGAAAAAGAAGTTTTTTGTTCTACTTTTATGTTTTGAATTGAATAAAAATTGTTTAAATTTTCATCCAATGCCGTTTTATTTAATTCATGTCATTTGCATTAAAACTACTAATATTCAGTTTAAGCTGAAAATTACCCGTCGCAAGATTGCAACACTTATGTCAAATAACATGAGTGTAATGCTTCCCACTCGGCAAGACGTCCACGGACGTCGAGAGGACGACCTAATTTGGGCCCGTATGTAAGTTTTCCGGACGTCCGTATTCGTCGCGGACGTAGAAAAGACGTCGCATTGACGTCGCGTTCGAATCAGACGAACGTCCTACGGACGCCGGAACGTAAAGGACATCCGGGAAACTTACATATGGGCCCAAATTAGGTCGTCCTCTCGACGTCGCGTCCGAATAAGACGTACTAAGGACGACCCTTGCCGAGTGGGTTAGTTTGATTTTTTCAGAGCTTATTTGATTCTTGTCCTAATCAAACTGCCCAGGCGCGGATCCAGAAAATATTGAACGTGGGGGCGCAAACAGCATAAATTATCAGACTGAACCGGAGGCGCCAATTTATATGGTGTATTACATATAAGAGTGAACAGGGGGACGCAAGACAAAAGGCTCATTTGCCAAATTAGGCATCTTATTCTAGTTATTTAATATTTGCGAGGCTAATTTTGGAATGTTTAGGCAGTGAACAGGAATAATGATGTCTTATAAACGCCCGGTTAATACGAAAATTATACTTTTTTATTTTATCAAAAAGATAAGACGTGCTTTTGAATATAAATATTTTCCTTTTTAAAATCATGACGGCACCATCACCGGCGGACCGAAAACACGAATGATTTAACATTTAAGAGAAAACGCGAGTGCCCTAAGTCCGAGCCTGAATTAAAGAAAAAAGGATCTTTGATAAATATTTTCAAGTAGTTATCATTCAGAGATTCTAAAATAATTTTAGAGCATATTTTCTGCAAATGTATATATATGATTACGTACACGGTATCTGTTTTTGAATCCATCAGATTATTGTTTCATTCGAAGAAAACCAACAAATTTAAGCATCCTAAAAATGAACGTGATCTGCAACCGAATACTGCCTCAACCATATTGGGGTATCTGTGATTTGTCAGCATTAAATTCACAATAATCTGCCACGGCATGACCCAATGAATAGATTTATGGGGTTAAAGATATCCCGAAAATCGAATCACGTAGCCCTGTTGATAACATTTGCATTGTGATTTAAGGGGATCTAAAGGTATACATAGCATCACCCTTTTAGAGTAATCACTTCCAATTTGACAACTGAAACGAATAAACGAATAAATGGATACAAATAAACAAATAAACGAATACGTATTAACGAAAAAACGAATACTAATAAATGATTGCTTACGAATAAACAAATGCTTACGAACAAACGAATTATTACGAATAAACCATTGCTTACGATAGCTCATGATAGCTTACGATTGCTTACGACTAAACGATTGCTTACGAATAAAAACATGCTTACGAATAAACTAATGCTATGAATAAACGAAAGCAAACGAATAAACGAAAGCAAACGAATAAACGAATACGAATAAACCAATAAACGAATACGGATAATTTTGCTCACGATAGTTTAATTGGAAGTGGTTTTAACTATAGTGCACCAACTTGTTTAGTGTAAAATCGTATATTTGACAAAAACACTTTGAAAGTTAGGATAGGCAGAAATCAATTTCCGCAACCACACAAGTGCACATGTATGTAATAATATTATTATAAGATTTATTATTAATTTCAATACGGATGAATGATTAAATACGAGACCAATTCATGTCGTAACGCTCATGGTATAAGGCTCTAAATAAACTATAAATGACATTTAGCCGACCCGCGTATGAAAGAAAAAGTTCTTATAGCTATGTTATAATAAGAACAGTCTCAACTTGATAATGACTTCGAATCCCTTTTGATATTACACTGATGATATGCGGGTAAAACGAAGCGCGATAAATTATTTTGACTTTTTACATTTGGGAGGAACAATAAGTCCTTTGTAGTGTAAATATCATATTTCCGACAAATGACACGCTCGAGTCTTGTTGATATTAACGATAAGAAGGTTAATGATGTGCACAGGAATAAGCACTTATGCAACCGTTAAAGGATAAAACTAAGCTGATTATAATAATCTCTTATTTGATATATAATATAATATTATAACTTTAAGTTTCGAAAATAAAATAAAATGTAAATACAAATATAAAGACCCACACACGATGACCATTACACCCTGTTTATCAAAACGGTTTTGTCGTTTAGCACACATTTTGCCACAGTATAAACAAGTTTATAAATATTTTAATTTTCAAAACCTTGCATTTTTCGAAATTGAACAAATCAATTTATTCCGAAAAGAAAAAAGGATATCATTATATACAAAGCTGATTTTTTGAGCTTTTTAATCCCAACTTACCGTGATTTTCAATTAATCCTTTTTAAGTAAAAACACAAACTCGCTGCGTTTCAAAAATACTTGTCGCGTTTATGAGTTCCGACAAGCAATACATTGCTAATCATGGTTTGTTAGAATGAAAAAGCTGGTAGAAGCTTCCCATGTTGCCATACACTAAATGTTATAACAGTGTTCCATATTTGGATATGGTAAGTGTGTTAAGTTTAAAGGTAACTGATTTAACCGATTAAGTTTAATCACATTTGCGCCAATTCGGACCCTTTAGTAAACAGAGAGAAAAATGTTTCAGCCCTTAAAAAAACTGTTCATAATTGAATTGCCGTTTTTGTACTTACCCTCAGTGTTTTGTTGCAAAATTAAGAGCAACACATGATACGTTGAATAGACATCACCTGCTTAATTTACTATCAAATTAAATCCAAATGGACCTTTCTAATTTTATCCGTGTGGGAATTATTGTCGAATCAAATTATTATCATCTCTGCCGATAAACTTATTCACTTCTGATTTTGATTCGAATTATATCACTGTCGATCTATACATATTTATTGCAAATATGAATTCATGTGTTTTGTATTATTAATGTTCAGATTATATAATGTATTTTATGATATTATTTTATGTATCCATTATTTAATATTTCTAAAAGTATTTTTCAATACATGCATGTATATCAATGATTCCTTTTATTTATCCTATAGTTTTTTGTATGATTCTAGCATACCGAATGTAGTTTATGTGTTAACAAATCTATCCTTGTGCAATTGAAGACTAATCCAAAAACTAATCACTGTTTTTATCCAAGAATTATTTATAGTATTTACACTGCGACCCACTGAAATTCCCTTGTCCTGTCAAGCCGTAATTAATTTTGTCAAATACCATCAAAGAAATAAACACTCACACATCTAGGTAACTGTATCTGGTCATTAATATCACTGTTACACAGATGAATCTTTGAAATTTTAATGCGCTCATTGTTTCCTTGATTAAGAGTGCAAGCAAGCGTATAAATGATCGCAATAAGCGCTGTGCTGCATAGCAATTTACGTTGTCCCTTAATGGGGTGCGCCTCTCTCATTCTCTCAATAGCCTTTCAATCGCTCTGGTTTCTCCTGTCAATTAAGTCTCTAACTCTTGACATCTTTTGCGTAGATAGCATCTTTTTTGTCTTGGTTATTGGTTTAAATTTGGAATTTAGTGGAAATCAATCTAATGTAATGTAAAATAAAATCTAAAACACTCTCACCACATTTTTAATAGAGTGTGTAAACAACTAGTTTATTTTTGGTCCCCCACTTTGAATTTGAAAGGCAGCAATGGCAGAAAATTTGTTTTCGTTTTCAGTATAGGGTTTAGTTTATCCAGCGGCATATATACAAATTTACGTGATATTAAAACCTACTACGAAATACACATGTTTCACGGATTTGACAGCCATTCACAAGAAGCCAATGAATAAAAAAATGTGTTCTCTGATTGTCTATTTATCATTTCGTCATACCGTCGACCCTAACGTACTTTTATTTAGTAAACAAACCGGAGGGATCCATGCCTGAAAGAATTAAAGCCTGGAAGAATTTAAGAAAAAACTTTGTGTATAGATACCTGAAAGAATTTAAGAAAAAAAGATTTATGTATAGATACATGTATGTAATATATGGTACATGACTTTTTATCTATGTATTATTTTATTGATAAAAAAAAAGACTTGAAAATAATGTCGCAAAATTAAATATAAGTTGGTGTGATAAGTAATATATTATACGTATAAGTTATATTATAAATGGAGTTTTTTTTCCTAAAATACCAATAATCTCAAAAATCGAAATTCAAATAATAAGCAAATCTATCCGCCTAGAACCTTTTCAACTATATTTGAAACGTGTTTTTTTGTGTATCTATCCTTAAACTTACAGATCGGCTCAGTTAAGCGCCTTGGTGCTCAATGAGTTCAATTAGAGAGGGGCACTCAACGGTTTATTCGGGTAAATGTGTGTAGCAGCTCTTCCTTGCTTGCAACTTTTTCAGAACAGAACAAAGATTTTTTTCGAAGCGATTAATTTACTCTAGGATTGTGTTTGTAAGTACATAACCAATGCACCTATTACTAAATGTAGTCTCTGTAAACTAATCTGTGAAAGAATAACCTCAAAAACATTTGATTTCTTGAAATCTTTATTCTGGTAGGAGATTGTAAATTTGCTTGCACAATTTTTCTGTCTTCCTTGCTTGCAACTTCAGAATAAACATTTTCATGAATATAAGAAAAAATAAATCGTTGAGTGCCCTCGATTAGAAAACCTTTGACAGTTTACGAGCATATACACTAAGGAACCTTGTGTTTATAGTTCGCATCACATACACAATAGTAGTACTTTAGAGGATGAGTATTATATGATACACATCAATATCTATAAAAAAATAACATGTGCATAAACATATATGAATAATTTCTCAGAAAAAAATGGTGTTTTGGAGAATATTGGATGTATATTGAGTCGCTGGTAACACAAGGAGGTTTTTAATCATTTCAAGTTTGAACAAAAGGAAACAGAAACAAACTAATTAATACAAATAATGTGTCTTTAAGTGCAGATATCTCATACAATAGCACTCAGTGGTACTTTAGTTGACGTTTTATTGTTCAATCCAGGTTTAGTTTGCAGCGGTCAACGATTGCTTGCTCAATCGGCCATAATAACGTATCTGTTTATAATAATTAAAACCACGGTTCATTGGACATAATCATTTTATGATCGTGCCTAGAACATGTATACATGCATGATTTGGCATGTTATTTCATGATCCAAACTGTAACTAAAATGACTCAAACAACTTAATCAAACGGGAAGCTTGTCCGCGTCGTCTTGATAAGAGAGTGCTTACCTTACGGGAACTCAGAAACTCAGAAATGCTCATTTTATGTTTTTGAACGCTTAATGGAAAAAGTTCAAAATTACCAGTGTGGCTAGGTCCTATGACGATGTCCTATAATTGCGTTTTACTGTTAATCAAGCAACTGATCTTTGGACGAGAAATGATTTAGTCTTGGGAAGTGGCTGCACATAAGGCACAATTAGATTATCTTTTGATAATAAGGATGCGACACAAACCATAAAATACCAAAATTTGACAACTTTAAAATATCTAAAAAATGTACATGATGTGTAACGAATACCTTAAGGCGCGTTCATGCAAGATTAATCTCCTAAATCGTGCGTGAACAGAGGCGATAAATTACTATGTTTTTTCTACAAATGTGCCTTTCAAAAATATAGGTTTTCATGCTTTTTAACGAGCTTGTTTGTTTGCGTGAACGAGCCTTAGACTTTAGGTTACCCTTCTTCTATTCGGCAACGACTGACTATGTGATACAAATGTACTATTTTGCAATGTGGTGAAAATTTTACCTAAACATACGCATTTTCAAATAAAATCGAACCAAATACATTGGCGTTATATAGCAACAACGTTAATAATATAGAGGGGGAGAAGCCAGGATGACCCAGTTTTGATGAATGTATCTCAAGAAAACAAAAATACCTAAAAAACATCATCCGCGCGCCGGGTTAAGCTGTAAGCGGCTCTTATCTGTATGCGGCGCTCTTGCATAAACAATTGTCATATTTAGATGAGTAACAACAAAGAAAGGATAGGGCGACCTGCCCCTAGTGAAATCCGTGTCCGACACTTTAAAAAAAAAAACTTCTTAACAAAACCGCATGTCTAGTTCCGCTGTTGGTTGCCTTTCCTGTCACATTTCATTGTGTGACATTGCAAAAACTAATTTATCGTTGTTTATTTCAACACATTCATGTTACGATCTTTTTATTGCACTTCCGCCATTGTAAACTCATTTGAAAAAGTAGGGCCATAGTAAAAAACGGCCATATTTATACCTCCTGTTAAGACAAGTAGAATGCTCAGGTTTTGCAACTATATCACAACTCAATGAAAAGAAACATGGGTCTTTATCTTTAACCTATCTAATGCAGCGTAGTTGAAACTAATGTGACTACAGAACAGCAATCGGGTTAAAACTTCTGAAAGGCACAATATTACGAGGAATAGTATGGGTAGGATGCCATAGAAGAAATAAACTATGCGTATAAGTAAATTCAACGTTTTTGTTTACTTGAAACTCAAACCACGTGTCTTATTCATATCTGTTTACGTTTTTTTGTCACCTTTCATGAAGACAAAACACGTGACAACATATTGCTGCTATTTTGTTTTAAGACTTTTATGTATCATGAATTTTGCCCGCAAATTCGCGGATGAAATCTAATAAAATAATTTCGAAATTAAATCAAGTCGCTATATTATGTGTTATGGCGCACATAGTTTGGCTATAACAAAATCATCATGAAGTGAAAAAAAATAGCCCAAAACTCAAACAATAAAAAAAAACAATAATATGAGAACTTTGATATAATCCGTAGATATATATACATACCAAGTTGATTTTATCGGATAAAAAATCTTTTTCTTTTCAAAATACAAGTGCGATTTTGTATAGCAACGTTTTTATGTTCTAATTCTCACAGACTGTTAAATGTTCACAAATCGTCTTGATTTAGAACTAGGGCAACATTAACCCCACTATTCAAATTTAGATTCCATATGAGCTGTCACGCCACAATTTATTGCCCGGATCGAAAGATGTATTGAATTGCCACGCTCTTGGCAGTTACTAATTGATCTCGTCAGACTCCCCTGCCTAGGTGGCTTGTCATGAGATATTTCGGGAAGAAGGAGGAAGATAAAAAATGGTCATGATCTTTCGGGATGATGGGGGAAGGTATAAAATGGTAATGATCAGGCCTTGGTTGATCAGTGGGATGTAATGACTTGCATGTATGAAATGTTGATTAAGGACCTTGAAACATGGGTCTCACCCCACCTTCTAACGAAACATCAACGATACTATTTTTGTAAAGTGTCGTAACGTTTTTAAAAAATCATAATTGAAAAGTCGCGTCCGGGACATTCCCATTCGGGTTTTGACTACAAAGCGCAAGGCCCGCGGGGGCGGGGAGGGGGTGTATGGGAGAACCGACCAAAGACAATAGGATACTCTAAAGTGGATCGAAATCGCGAGCCAAAGATTTATTAGAGTAGCGGGTTCGATCCACAATGGAGTCCCCAAACATCGCTCGTAAATGAACTATACTCAGTGTTATTTACATTCAAACGTTTTAAGTTTTCTACATAGCATAGTAAGAGATAACAATGAATCAAATACGCTCCATTTGGAAATGTTTTCGGACTAAAAAAATGATAAATGGAAATAACATTAGGAAATGAGAAACGTCAAAGCAACCAAGTTGTTTGCATGGCTGAGGGTTTAGTGTGATTAATTAAGCATGTTTTGGTTCACTGCGAAATCAAGCATGTAAATACATTAGCTATCGACGCATATGATTACCAAAATAACATTATTCAAACTGTGATTTATTCTGTTACACATTAGTAGACATAGAGATGAACGTAGTTTCCTTTAATGGGCAAGTACGTTTTATTTGAAAAACAAAGTTGATGCACTTCAGCAAACGGACCCATCTTAAAACGCATATGTTCAAGCAGGGATGTTTCAAGTTTATATCAGGAATACATCAGAGCTATTGCAATATTGTCAAAGCAACCAAGTTGTTTGCATGGCTGAGGGTTTAGTGTGATTAATTAAGCATGTTTTGGTTCACTGCGAAATCAAGCATGTAAATACATTAGCTATCGACGCATATGATTACCAAAATAACATTATTCAAACTGTGATTTATTCTGTTACACATTAGTAGACATAGAGATGAACGTAGTTTCCTTTAATGGGCAAGTACGTTTTATTTGAAAAACAAAGTTGATGCACTTCAGCAAACGGACCCATCTTAAAACGCATATGTTCAAGCAGGGATGTTTCAAGTTTATATCAGGAATACATCAGAGCTATTGCAATATTGGGCGGCAACTCTTTATGAATGGCATTGTGAAAGTGGTATTACCTTTCCTTGTCATACGATCATAATACTACGGTGGGATTTTGAAAAAAAAAATGGATGAAGTGCATATGAGATGTGGGTCTGGTGAGATGAGTTGAGTATTCTATTTACACGCTTCCTTTTCTTGGCATTAAGGGTACATTAGCTCTTACTCAAAGTATAAATGCCATGCTAAGGAATATTGCGCCATGAAGTAAATAAGAACACCCTACGACGTTATTTAACAAATGTTAATTTGAGGATAAAACCTTTTGAAACGTTGAAATATAAATTAAACTATCAAATTTTCAAAACATAGATTTATAAAGAAGTGTTCCTATTTTAGTAGTAAGATGAGGTAATTTCGTATATTTTTATAGTTAGAATCTGGAGAGAAACCATTTTATGAAAAAAAGAAGTATGAGTAGCTACATTTCGCTTAATAAGATTCTTTCAAATAAATTCAAAAAATATAAACAAATTATAAAAAGGTGTTCCTAAACTTCGTGTGGCTAGTGGTCATTTAAGCAAGTTTGTAGATAGATATATTTTTTAAGTAACACCTTTTTTGGGGAGGGTGCACCTCGTTGGGTGCTTTTGAAAACAAATAACGCATGCAAATGTGGTCAAAATAAGCAAAAGGAAAAAAAAGTGTTGAAACAGAAGTGTACGTGATAAATCAGTACAAACCCGCCCTAAATGTGTCCACCCAAAACGGCTCTGCCCAAAACATTTCCTCCCATAACGTTTAAATTGTCACAGATGTAAGTGAAGGTACATATCAAGTACATCTGCAGCGGAAGGGCTCCATATGACACATGAATAAAAATTCCAAATTCATTAATATGACGCTAATGTAATTAATATTTTATTCCCGAAGAAAACGTTATAAAAGTAAAGTGATGTCACATGATGTCTCACAGCCTGGAATGATATTTATTAATCGGGTTTTTCAATTCTTGCACTCATGGTCTACTTTGCTTGTATAAAAGAGCAATAAGTGTAACTTTCTGATCGGATACACATTTTGTTCACTTTCAGACTTTTTGTGCTTT
>LQRL01026012.1:53939-73629 GCA_001703475.1 Hydroides elegans
AAGAGCTGTCTTTATCCATATATTGCAAGTATGGTACTGTAATCAGGTAAGGGATCATGCTGTGGTTACCTTGTGGTTGTTTCGTTTAAAGCGCTTTATAGTGGGTTTACTTTATGTTGCTGGATACATAAGTAGTACAGGTGTTGTTTTTTTATTTTCTCCGCAGCACGGTTTATAACGAAGTCATCTTATAGTCACAGGCCTTTATTGTATTCTAAGTATTTCAATGGGATTCAAATATAATATTGTTAAAGTATGGTCATCTAAAATAGTTGTTCACAACAGTTACTCGATTTCCCATTCACTGTCACGTTATAGGAGCAAAAACATTCGGTTAGCTAAGACAAGTCACGTGAAGCCTCTAGTTTAACTAAACCCTACCACTTTTGATTTTCGCTTCAATTTTCAAACATAGAGCCGTTTCTTAGAGTAATTCAGTATCAATTATGGTGATACTAACATATCTAGGCTGATGAAAAATCATAAACACAGGCCCCGATTAAGACAAGCCCATTTCAAATGTTATATTAATTGCCGTTGGCTTATATTGAGCAGCCTACTAAGGCTATGCCATATTTGGAATTACAAGTACCTTACAACGAAGCCTTTATGCCCCTTTTAAGACACATTCATCTTGGTGAAAGAAAAAGTGGTATGAACATGCACCGGTTCGGGTGATATACAACTACAACTTTATTTTATTTTTTTCTAAAATGAAAAAAAAATAGCAATGCTCAAGTCTAAATGAAGCGCTCATTATAATGGTATGCACTCATTATAATACTTGATATATCTAGAATTCTTATCCCGTTTAGTGCGAAAATACTAATTTCCTTATGGCATCCGGCAAAATGTCAGTGACGTCGTAGGTGATTTTTTTCTTTTAAAATAATGTAGCCTGATTAAGTTATTTTCATCTGCATTTTTACTTTCATGTTAGGTTTCTTTCATTAAGTTTAAAGAGGTGCTTGTGGCAATTGAACAATCTGCAATCACCTATTGGCATAAAGGGTTCGTATAAGTCGAGGGCATTTCCTTGTCTTGCTTTTCGCCTCGTTTTATCACATTTAAAAATCGGTTCCCTTGAAGCTGCATCTTACAATAAGTCGCTCGGCGAGAACTCATTTAAATCAATTGATAACTTTGGTGCTAGTCGTTGTTGGGAAATGGTAATTGCATTTGTTTGTAGAAAAAAACATATGGTGGAGTTTAGCACTATTCAATAGATGAGCGAACTTGTCACTTATTTTTCACACCGTCCTCAGTATGATGATGTTTAAGGACACCTTTTTTACATTAATTAACGTGTTATACAGCTTTTAGCTCTTCAATAACGACAAGTTGATGACGAGTTACATACTAGTCCACAATTAATCTGTTCAAATAAGTAGTCATCGCGGTGTTCCAACTTTATTTTGCTACTTTCTCATATTTTTGCTCACTTTGCTCCCTTTTCCCTTCCCTCTTTAACTCTATAGATGATTTTAGCGTTTCTACTGTTTATTCTTGTCTTACTGTTTAAGTCGGTAATTGGCCCCGTTAACCTACTCTGCCTGCTTATTAGGCAATACGTTTAGCAAGATAATGACATTTCACAGTGATTTGCCTAAGATTCAGCGGAAAGAGCTCTGTTACCTTTGAATTATTATGCGGGATATTTCTCAAGTTATTTTCGGTCCGCACTTCAACATTTGGGTTTAATTGGAACAGCTATAGCAAAACAAAAGAAAATCATATGTAGTTATATTCAAGTTTTGTTTAATATGGTTACTTATAACTTTGATTTGCATTTTTTGTTAGAAGCGATCAATGATGTTACGTTGTTAATATAGCTGTTCATCGATTAAGTATATTGCGTATGCTTTAAGCCAGCTAGATTTCGATGGATATTTTTAGGCGGACACACGTGAGGTGCCAGTCTTTTTATCGTGATATAAATCTTCATACACAATTTAATTCTTGACAAACTGTTTTAATATCAGTGTCAATTGAAATTAATTAAATATGACTTTTAAACATAGAATTGACTGTAAATCATTGTCTAACGGCATCCAAATTCCTCGTAGCTTGAATGTAGCTTTCCATCAATATATTTGAATAGGCATCATGTGCTTGTTCAAAATACCGTTACCTTCAATAAGGCTTGAATTGATAATTCTAGTCTAATTCTATTCTAGTTATATAATTAAAAGTAATTGAACTATCAGACCTTATAAGAAAATAAGAAATTTTCCCGGGCATGATACGTTAATCTATATCACATAATTGGATTGCCCGTTTTAGACAGAAGTCTTTGGCTTTGGCTTTCTTTACTTTAATGCATACAATATCCATCATGCTATTCTCATATTTTGGTGACAAGAATATTTCAACAAGCAATATTATTGTTGTAAACTTTAATATGCATGTTATTTAATCGGCCATTACCTTATTATGACTTGTATTAAACATGTATCTTACGAATAAGTGATCAATCTTCAAAGATTTATATATAACGTATCTGATTTCCAGTCAACAGGGTAGCATTGTTTAAACTGAAAACATACTATTTTATAAGTATATTTTGTATTGTAGATACATTTAGTGAGTAATCGCCTGCTAGAAATGTTCGTTATAGGGTGATTGTTCTTCCAGATATTGAACCTCAGGAAAAAGAGGGTAAAGAAGACATTATAACTATTGTTAACTTATTAACAACAACTATGAGGTGAGTACGGACATACGCTCTAACCTCTTACCGGTTTGATTAGTACATTTAACTTGTGTATGCATTATTGATGTCTCCAAACAAACGTACCACAAACCGTTAATCAAGAGAGTGTTTATAAAATAATTTATAATTTATATTTAAATTAGTTAATAACTCTTCATTTAGAAGTTTGCGTATACTTCATTTGCATCATTGTGCCCAGACCAACACATGATAGATAAGAATGTATACAAGCACACGATTGAGCGTTTTTAATTGATTTTATTTACGCTAAGATAGTAGCTGTAAGACATCATATGCGCTGAAGTCTATGGGCTGAAGTCAATATATGCTGAGACGTTGCTGGTTACATTTAAGCATATACATATTAGTATACAAAAACATTACATATAAAAATACTTATGTGATATATCACACTAACGATTTGTTTTAAATATATTCTTATCCATAGAGTTATATGTTGAAAATATGTTTGTTCTAAGAAAAACGCTGATAATATTTTGTCTTTCGTGTTAACCGTGCAAGCAGAATCGGTTTTAAACAATTTTAAAACAATTGTGTCATATCATATTTCACACATGAAACGATATGTCATATTAAGTACTATTGAAACAACTTAATGGTACGGCCAACGGCCTTCCATATATTTTCGAAATTGCAGGTAACTTGAACGGGATACAGGAATTTATATATCGCTAGCAATATCGATTTCATATGAAATTATGTTTATAATTTCGAAATATATTTATACCATAATGCGTTTAAAGCTACCAGCTAATTTTAGGCCTTATCCGGACCTAAAAAACATAGAGCCCACCGGTAGTGTAATCCTAAACCTTTCTTTCTGCGAAACAAATATCCGACACTTTGCTACAAGCTAATGTTTAAATTGAGAAGCCTTTCAAAGCATTGCAGCAGAAAAGGTTGATTTAAGAAACTGAATCCCTTTCAATGAAACACCTTTATAGCTCTCTTTAAAACGGTTTTCATTTTTGTTTTGTATAAAGTATTTACAATATTAAAGGAAGTGAGTAGGTTGGTCTTCAACTAGGTTAACTAGAAATGAACCTTCAAAACAGGAATCATGTTATGTATGTAGCTATCACATTTGACGTTTAAAGAGGATGATGTCATAAACCTTTTATGTGCCTTATATTGTACTTGGCTGTTTGATTGCTAAATCAAACTGTCGGCATATTTAAGAAGTAACTTATTTATATATTTGAATATTCTAGATTGGAAATGTCATTCCATTTTCCCCTTTATTCATTGTATTTATAGGACCGTGCGCACTGTGATTGATCTCTTATTATATCATTCATTTACATTAAATGAATTTTAATTATTATTTTATTCTATCTTTATTTTCTTATTTTCCTTATTCAGAACCTGATACGAAACAAGAACACGGTAGTACCATGATCTGATAGATTACTAGGAACGAATACGTGATCGCTGAAAGAAAACATTTGACGGATAAGACTTTATTTTTGCTCGCATTTTAACATGCCCTTTAGAAAGAACAAAGACGCCTGTTGGTTGCTTAATTGTAGATTTTGACCTATTGGTGAATTGTTTGGAGCCAAAACCATAATAAAACATGGCACTGAAAAAGCTTCAGTTGCCACTGGATTAACTCATGGTTACATCTAACGATTTAGAAGAATATATGATATTTAATCATTTGGTTAAATGGGTTTTTAATATAGTATATCCGCATAGTTTATGATATTAATTTTACGTTGAAATCTAAACAATTTTGTAAAATGAAATTCAAAAGTGTCAAGTCATTTTATATAATAAACACCCTTTTAAACTGCATGATGCTAGATTCTATTATATTTTCACTTGCACATTCTGGTCACATAAACTAACGACTCGCTTACTAGTACTTGTGATCAGTGCCCATTTTCATTAACCCTATAAAACATCCAAAATGTAAATATTGCGCCAAAGACCAAGTATTGTTGCAGTCTTACTGCGAAAATGGCGTCGATTTGTTGTCTTGACAATCTATGAACCGACTATTTAAACCCAAACACAATCGTAGCGAAAGCGATTAGCACACTGACACAAAATAAATCGAGCAATTCGTAATGATTCATTGCACAAGTCGTTTTTACTCAGTAGACTTCTTTCCCAGCTCGTAAAAGAGAACGCTAACATTAAACAAACGCCTGTAGGTTAGGCGATAAGAAGTGGGCGAGCAATTCATCTGGACATATGAATAAAAACCTCTATGTTTATACATTTTGACAGATTTCCCTGCTCGATACACTTTTTTATCGCACCAATAAGCAGGAATTCTCTCAACACGTCATAAATCGGGATTTGTGTTAGGGATATAGGTTTTGGATATTGCACCAAAGATCGATCACAACTACATAGTTTGCTTCTGTTAACCTTTTGGTTTGCTCAAACAATGATTACTAGAGTTATTATACATTTTAAATTTCGTCTTACTAAAAACGTTTATATTTCACAATCAAGATCCATGGAAATGTATCGAGAGAGTGTGCGTGAAACTCAATTCAATCGAACTTTCAATGCGCTACATTTAATCCATTACACTTTTCTCTCCAACATGTAGTGATGCGAAACGTTACGGGCCGGCGTTGTGTCACCGTCAAATCTGAAGCGTACATTAAGATTATGTATCACGGCACGCAAAACAATTTCATATAGAAAAAATTAAGATGACATCGCGATATTATATATTTTATATACTTTCAATATGTAAATTATAAGACGCTAGAACTAAGTACATGTATATTGCAAGCGCAAGTTTTGACATTTCGACATTTCGACATTTGACATTTCGTGACATACCGAAGAGACGTCTTTATCTTTGACCAAAGTCTCTTGGTCCCTATTTGATCCCTGCTCTCGAATCCTTGATCAATTTAGCCTACATTTCAGACAGACACGAGTAAAATGGCTCTCAACCTAAATTTCGGCATCTTATTCAATAATTGCGATGTTATTAGTGTCTAGCGGAAAGTGCAGTCACTGAATGGGAATAATGACGTCGTGGATATGTCCGGTAGACGGGCTGTTGACAGTCAGCTTTCAATATCTATGGCTTTTGATCGAGATATTTTTAGTTGGATGTGTGTTGGTCTATAAGTGCCGTTTAGAAAAAAAAAGGTCGACGCTGTGAAAAAGAAGTTTTTTGTTCTACTTAACTTTGTCGAATTGTATGTTTTGAATTGAATAAAATTCGTTGAAATTTTCATCCAATATCGTTTAATTAAATGCATGTCATTTGCATTTAAACTACTAATATTCAGTTTAAGCTGAAAATTCCCCGTCGCAAGATTGCAACACTTATGTCAGATAACATGAGTATAATGCTAAGTTTGATATTTTCAGAGTTTATTTGATTCTTGTCCTAATCAAACTGCCCAGGAGCGGATCCAGACAATATTGAACCTGGGGGCGCAAACTGTATAAATTATCAGACTGAACCGGAGAGGCAAACTTATATGTTGTATTACATGTAAGAGCGAACAAGGGGATGTGCGCCGGATGCGCCCCCTCGAAATCTGCGCCTGCTGCCCTACTTTGCAAACACAAGACAAAAGGCTCATTTGCCAAATAAGGCATCGTATTCTAGTTATTAAATATTTGCAAGGCTAATTTTGGAAAGTTTACGCAGTGAACAGGAATAATGATGTCTTATAAACGCCCGGTTAATACGAAAATAATACTTTTTTATTTTATCAAAACTTTTTTGTTTCGGATCTATGTCATTACATTTGTAATTGTGCTATTTTAAAAGATTAGACGTGCTTTTGAATATATATATTTTCCTTTTTAAAATCATGACGGCACCATCACCGGCGGACCGAAAACACGAATGATTTAACATTTAGAGCAAACGCGAGTACCTCTCCTAAATCCGAGCTTGAATTAAAGAAAAAAAAAATATTTGATAAATATTTTCAAGTTGTTATCATTCAGAGGTTTTAATATAATTATAGAGCATATTTTCTGCAAATGTACATATATGATTACGTACACGGTATCTGTTTTTGAATCCATCAGATCATTGTTTCATTCGAAGAAAACCAATAAATTTAAGCATCCTAAATTTGAACGTGATCTGCAACTGAATACTGCCTCAACCATATTGGGGCATCTGTGATTTGTCAGCATTGAATTCGCCATAATCTGCCACGGCATGACCCAATCAATATATTTATGGGGTTAAAGATATCCCAAAAATCTAATCATGTAGCCCTGTTAAGGCATTTGTATTGTGATTTAAGGGGATATGTACATTTACTTTTACTTAGCATCACCCTTATAGAGTAATCAACCAAAATTGGTAGTCATGGGTTGATTTATTTGGTAAAAGTCAATGCGGATTGTCGAATCACGAGAGTTTTCAAAGTGAAAGGACGAGGAAAGCCGAAAGAAACGATTGTTCTCGAATGCTGGTCACTCTTTTTAATAACATGTTGGTATGAAATGTAAATTCCATGTAAAATTGTGTTTAAAAGTATATTAATAGTTTGTCTAAAATATTGTCGCATGTTATACGAATTTTCATAATATAAGATCCAATAATAAAACTGAGGACTTACATTTAAAACCACTTCCGATTTGACAACTGAAACGAATAAACGAATCAATGAATACAAATAAACGAATAAACGAATATGCATTAACGAAAAACGAATACGAATAAACGAATGCTTACGAACGAATTGTTACGAATAAACCATTGCTTACGAATAAAAGATTGCTTATGATAGCTTACGATAGCTTACGATTGCTTACGAATAAACGATTGCTTGCGGATAAAACAATGCTTACGAATAAACGAAAGCAAACGAATAAACGAAAGCAAACGAATAAACTATAAACATATACGAATAATCCAATAAACGAATACGAATGATTTTGCTTACGTTAGTCAAATTGGAAGTGGCTTTAACTGTAGTGCACCAACTTGTTTAGTGTAAAATCGCATATTTGACAAAAACACTTTGAAAGTTACGGACTGGACTTTTGTATAATAAATTGAGAATGTTTATTGCAAAAAAAAAAAACAATGTTTTTCATGCAATGAATAACATTGGTATAGCTTTGATTTATACGAGGATGCAATGCCTATATCAAACATAACCGATGTAATTTTAACTCAAAAGTGTTTTTGCCGAATATACATGTTTTGTATTAAGCCCCGCATTTCACGGTACATGTATTGAACGTCCACTCGCTTTAATGTAATGTACAACTGTAAGGATAGGCAGATTTCAGCAGCCACACAAATGCACATAATTGTAAAATTTATATTATTAGACTTATTATTAATTTCAATAAAGATGAATGATTAAATGCGAGACCAATAAATGTCAGAAATAGCTTATAAGGCCCTAAATAAACTATCAATATCATTTAGCCGACCCGACATATAAAAAAGAAGTTCTAATAGCTATGTTATAATAAGAACAGTCTCAACTTGATAATGACTTCAAATTCCTTTTGATAGTACACTGATGACATGCGGGTAAAATGAAGCGCGATTAATTATTGTGACTGTTTACATTTGGGAGGAACAATCAGTCCTTTGTAGTGTAAATATCATATTTCCGATAAATGACACGCTCGCGTCTTGTTGATATTTACGAAAAGAAGGTTAATGATGTGCACAAGAATAAGCACTTATGCAACCTTTGAAGGATAATATTAAACTGATTTTTAAAATCTCTTATATATAACTTTAAATATTATGTTTTAAAAATAAATTACAATGTAAATGTTTTTTAGATGAAAAAATCTGGTAGAAGCTTCCCATGTTGCCAGAAACCTATTGTTTTCTCAATGTCCCATATTTGGGTATGGTAAGTGTGGTAAGTTTAAAGGTAACTGATTCAACCTATTAAATTATTCACATTTGCGTCAATTTGGACCCTTTAGTAAATAGAGAGAAAAATGTTTCTGCCTTTAAAAAAACTGTTCATAATTAAATTGCCGTTTTTGTACTTACCCTCAGTTTTTTGTTTCAATATTAAGAGCAACAAATGCGTTGAATGGACATCACCTGCTCAAATTAGACTCAAATTAAATCCAAATTGACATCTCTAATTTTATCCGTATGGGCATTAGTGTCGAATCGAATTTTTATCATCTCTGCCGATAAACTAGCTAACTTTCGATTTTTATTCGAATAATACCACTGTCGATCTATACATATTTAATGTATTTCTAAAAATATTGGTTAAATGCATACATGTATATCAACAGTTCCTTTTATTTATCACATATATTTGGTATGATTCTAGCATACTGAATGAAGTTAATTCGTTCGAAAATCTATCCTTGTGCAATTGTAGAATAATTATCCAAAAACTAATCACTGTTTTTATTCAAGAATTATCTATATTATTTACATTGCGACCCCACTAAAATTCCCTTGTCCTGTCAAGTCGTAATTCATTTTGTCAAATACCTTCAAAGCAATAAACCTTCAAAAATCTAGGTGTAACTGTATCGGGTAATTAATACCACTATAACACAGATGAATCTTTGAAATTTTAATGCGCTCATTGTTTCCTTGATTACGAATGCAAGCAAGCGTATAAATGATCGGAATAAGCGCTGTGCTACAAACCAATTTACGTTTGTCCCTGAATGGGGTGCCCCCTCTCGCTTTCTCTCACTAGCCTTTCAATCTCTCTCGTTTCTCCTGTCATTTAAGTCTCTAACTCTTGACATCGATTGCGTAGATAGCATCTTTTTTGTCTGGTGTATTTGTTGAAAATTGGTATTTTAGTGGAAATCAATATTGTGAATGTAATTGAAACGCAAATTCTAATTTGAAAAAAAAATCTCACCAAAATTCTTTTGATAGAATCCTGTAAATAAATAGTTTAAATGTAAACAAACAATTTTCTGTCCCTCACTTTGGATTTGAAAGACGGCAATGACAGAAGCTTTTTTCAGTTTTAGAATTCATTTTATCCAATGGCATATATAAGACGTCACGTGACACTAATACCTACTACGAAATAAACAAGTCTCTTGGATTTTACAGGAATTCACATGAATCCAATAAATAAAAAAAATGTGTTATCTGAATATTCTATTTATTATTTTGTCATGCCGTCGACCCCAACGTACTTTTATACTGTAAACAAAAACCAACAACTTGAGGGATCCGTGTCTGAAAGTAATACGTCGAAAAAAAGTGTGTATATATATGTTATATATGGCACATGACTTCTTATCTATGTCAAATGCAAATATATATATATTAATAATGAAAACAAAAAAAAACATGATAATGATGTCTCAAAATTAAATATAAGTGAATGTTATAAGTAATATAATATGCGTAAAAGTTATATTATTTATGGAGCTGTTTTACCTAGGATCCCAATTATCCCAAAATGATAATTCCAATAATCTGCAAAAGTATATGTTTGCTCAGAACCCTTTCAACTATATAAGAATTGTGTATTTGTTGTTTATCTATCCTTACACTTACAGATAGGCTCGATCAAGCGCCTTGGTGCTCATTGAGTTCAATTAGAGGACTTTTGACTTTTGAGCATTACACTAAGGAACCTTGTTTTTATAGTTCGCCTCACATACAAATATTAGTAACTTGTAAGCTAAGTAAACTTAGTATTATTTTGTCTATAGAAATAGCATAGATGAAATAATTCTTCAGAAAAAAAGGAGGTTATGTGGAAATAATGGATGTATATTGGGTCGTCTAGCTAGGATTTTTTGAAAATGTTGTGACGTTATAAAATCATGAGAAGTATACATATCCGTAATCAAACAAACTAAAACTCTGATCCTACTTAATAATCGCAGCATTTTCGAATCTACGCCCAGTGTGCGTAAACCATTGACGTCATGAAAAGTAAGGTAACTGGTAACATAATGTGGTATTTTAACCATTTCAAGTTTAAACAAAAATAAAAACAAAAAACTAATTTATACAAATAATGTGGCTTTAAGTGCAGATATGTAATATAATAGCACTCAGCGGTACTTTAGTTGACCTTTCATTGTTCGATCCGGGTTTAGTTAGCAGCGGTCAACACTTGCTTGCTCGATCGGCCATAATAACGTATCTGTTTATGATAATTAAAAACACGGTTCATTGGACATAATCATTTTATGATCGTGCCTAGAACATGTGTTCATGCATGATATGGCATGCTATTTCATATTACAAACTGTACCGAAAATAACTCAAACAACTTTGCTACACTGGAACCTTGTCCGAATCTTCTTGTCAAGAGAGCTTTTTTCCTTACGGGAACTCAGAAACTCTATGCTTGGTTTATGTTTTTGAACGCTTAATGGAAAAAGCTCAAAGTTACCAGTGTGGCTAGGTCCTATGACGATGTCATATAATTGTATTTTATTGTTAACTAAGGAAAATATCTTTGAACGAGAAATGATTTTGTCTTGGGAAGTGGCGTGACATGACGGAAGGCCACTATCCGAATTCATTATACTCGAAAACAAAATCATTAATTATTTGCTGCACATAGGGGACATAACAATTAAATTATCGATACTAATTAGGATGTTACACAAAACATAAAATGTAAAGTCAAATTTCAAAACTTGACAGCTTTAGCATATTAAAAAACTGTACACATTGGGAACGAATAGCTAAGACTAAAAAGTGCCCTACGTCTTTTCGACAACGACTGACTGTGCGATACAATTGCACTATGGTACAATTGTGGTGAAACTTTCACCTCAATATACGTATTTTAAATTAGAATAGAAACAAATACTTTTACGTTATTATAGCAATTTTAATATTCTTTGCTTTCGCAAGCTAGCTTTTAGTGGGATAAGCTCGGCTGACCGAGTTTTGATGAATGCATCTCAAGAAAAAAACTTTAGAAAAAAACATCATCCGTACGCCCTGTTAAGCTGTAAACGGCTCGTTTCTGTATTCGGCGCTCCTGCATAAACAATTTTCATATTTAGGTGAGTAATAACAAAGAAAGAGTAGGGCGCCCTGCCCCTAGTAAAATACGTGTCCGACACATTTTTTTTTTGTAATTCTAAACAAAACTATTTGTCTGGTTCCGCTTTGGTTGCATTTCCTGTCACTTTTCATTGTGTGACGTTGCAAAAACTAATGAATCATTGTTTATTTCACCGCATTCATGTTACGATCTTTTTATCGCAGTTCCGCCGCTGTAACGCATTTGAAATGAAAGTAGGGCCACAGTCAAAACCGGCGATATTTATGCATCCTGTTAAGTAAAGTAAGAAAATAAAATACTAAGGGTCTTCAAATTGATATCCCAACTCGATGGCGCGAACTATACATTTTTATTTTGTTACTGGTATATTTCGACGTAGTTCAAAAGACTGCAGACACAACAATCATATTACAACATCTTAAAGGCAAACTATTTCAATGACTAGTATGGGTTGGATGACATAGAAGAAATAAACTATGCAAACAAGTAAGTTCTACGTTTTTGTTCATTCTAAACCCAAACCACGTGTCTAATTCATATCTGTTTACGGTTCTTGTCAACTTTCATTTGGACAAAACACGTGACAAAATATTGTTGTTGTTATTGTTGTTGTTGTTTTAAGACCATTATGTCTCGTGGATTTTACCCGCAATTTCGCATAAGAAATCTAACAAACTATCCTTGAAATTAATATAAGCCGCCATACAATGTTTTATGGCGCATACTGCCTGGCTATAACAAAATCATCATGAAATGAAAGAATAACCCAAACCTCCAAAAAAAGCAAATATGAAAACTGAGCTAATAGCCCAAGCCTCGAAAAAGAGCAAATTGGAAAACTGAGCTATCGTGGTTCCGTAGATATACAGATACTACGTTTGATATTACCTCATCAAAAGTCGACTTTAAAAAATACATGTGTTATTCTGTATAGCAACGTTTTTTCTGTTTTTTTTTTACAAGAATCTTGCTTTAAAAAGATTATGGTTTAAGTTTATCATACGCTATAAGCCATATGACGCGCTATGAAATTTCAGTTGAATATCGTGATACTTAAAACGGACCTTTATGCACAGAACCCTCCAAATCTTCAATTCTGAACTTAAACTAGGGATATACTGATGCACATTTTTAAATGATCACCTATTTTTATCGCGTTTCGGTGTCTTGATTTGGAACTAGGGCCTAGCTAGTAACGACACAGTTTTAAATGCAAATCCTTATGAACTGTCACGCCACAAACTATTGCCTAGTTCGAAAGATGTATTGAATTGCCACGCTCTTGGCAGTTACTAATTGATCGCGTCAGACTCCCCTCCCTTGTCATGAGATATTTCGAGAACAGGAGGAAGATAAAAAAGGTCCTGGTTGACCTTGGTGAAAGTCTAGGATGAAATGAATTAACATTAAAAATGAGAAACGTCAAAGCAACCAAGTTGTCTGTATGGCTGATTCTTTAGGTTGATTAATTAGGCATTTTTTGTTTAATGCGAAATTCTGCATGTAAATACCTGAGCAAATCGAAACATATAATAACCAAAATATCATTCTTCAAGCTGTCAATTATTAATGCGAAATCCTGCATGTAAATAACTTAGTAATCGGCGCATATAATTACAGAAATATCATTTCTCAAGCTGTAAATTATTCCGTAAGATATGAAATTGCTACAAACATCTTAATAATGTAACCCATCTACATTTAACAAATTAGTAGGCAGAGGAATAAAGGCAATTCTATTAAATCGGTCAGTGTTTTTATTTGAAAAAGTGGTTTATGCAATTAAACAAACGGACCCAGCTTAAAATGCATCCGTTCAAGCAGGGATATTTCAAGCTGACATAAAGAATACATCAAGGCTATTGACATATTGGGCTGCAATTCTGTTTAAATGGCATGATGAAAGTGCTTTTCCCGTTCCTTGTCACACGATCATAAACTTACCGTCGGAATTTTGAAAAAAAATGAATAAAGTGCATATGGGAAGTACGCTTACGATGACAGTATTCTACTTACACCCTTTCTATTCATTAGGTATTAAGGGGATATTATCTCACCCTCAAAGTATAAATCTCATGCTGAAGGATATTGTGCTATGAAGCAAATACGAGAACCCAACGATGTAATTAGGAAAATATCAATTTTAGCATAAAACCTATTGAAACAATGAAATATAAAGTAAATAATCCAATTAAAAATATAGTTTACAAAAACATGTTCCTATTTTTTATGTTAGATGGGCTCATTTCGCCCAACTTGATTGAATTTGGAGAGGAACACGTATAAAAAACAAAACCTATGAAAAACCTATGAAAAAAACACTTATTTCAGTATAACATGAGTAGCTACATATCGCTTAATAAGATCCTTATCAACCTCTCAAATACATTTGTAAAATATAACAAATTAATAAAAAATGTTTTCCTCAAAGTCGTGTAGCTAGAGGGCATTTTTGGAGGTTGGTAAATGGATCCATTTTCAAAAGGAAAACATTTTTTTGAGCACTGTTTTAGGGGAAACACCTTGTTGAGTGCTCTTTTAGTAAAAAATTACGCATGAAAATTGGCTCCAAATAAGCAAAAGAACATAAAAGGTGTTGAAACAAAAGTGGGATATATCAGTACGAATCCGTCCAAAAAGTGTCCGCCCAAAACAACAATGCCCAATTCCTTTCCTCTCATAACGCTTCCTCCCATAATGTTCATATGTTTTAAAGGTAAGTGAAGGTGCATATCCAGCACATCTGCAACGAAAGGGCTCCATATGACACATGTATAACAATTCCCAAATATTTATATGAAGCTTATTTAATTAATATTTTATTCCGATAAAAAACTTTATCAACGTGACGTAAAATGACGTCACATAATGACTCGTAGCCTGGGATGATATTTTTAATCGGTTGTTGCGTATCGGCGCTCATGATCTACTTTGAAAGGACCGAAAAGAGCAATAAATGTACCTTTCTGATCGGATACATATTTTTACTATGTAATGATAGGGATTTCAGTAGTTTGTGTTTTAAATCGATCATAACACACACAATGTATTATCAAACAATCTTCCTACGCATTGATTCTCTTTCGTCTTGATGACGTCGGAATCAACCCATATCTGGCAACAACGTCTTTATAGAAATGGATATCAACTAACATATATTCAATGAGTAGGAAATAAACTTGATAATGCAATTGTGATCTATCTTTTATTAAGCAAGCGTTATTAGTTATGCATTGTCTCCTCTCTTACGCTAGATTAGTGTGATTGATTTGGAGTTATTTTTAATGTTAGGAAAGATATATCCTTAAACCTCATCAACACCTTTTCAACGCTCTTTCTATTTTCTTTTTATATTTAGCGGTAATCAATAACTTGATTATTGCAAAACAACATGTATCATCAACGCATGTGCTATATAGTTGATTTAATCATTTATAGTAAGGAACGTGAAACAAACCTTAACATTTTTTATCGACAAAATAATACAATTAAAATACACACCTTATAAATTATATGTTTATCTGAATGAATAAATATACTTTATTAATTATTTGCATTTGTTTCTGCATAAAAAACTTAGCAGTCTTAAAAGTGTATAACAAGCTGCATGGATACGATTCTTATTCTAGTCTTATTCAGCCCTATAGAATAAAAATGCAAATATAAAGAACCAAATATATATTGTTTCAAACACGGAAGTTAAACACAACGGAGAGTAGACCTCTGACTCGATATGTCTTTCGCACTTTCCTAATTTCTTTCATTACCACACATACAGAAGAGTGACATTGCCTCGCTGCGATTCCGGCTAATTTCAACAAAAAGCAATTTCGGGGCGTCACGCTGAATTAAAGAGCTGTCTTTATATATATATTGCCTGTATGGTACTGCAATCAAGTAAAAGGGATCTTGCTATGGTTACCTTGTGGTCGTTTCTCTTTAAAATTCTTGTTGTTTATTTTAAGTCATTGTATTCCAAGTTTAATGGGGTTCAAGTATTTAATTGTTAAAGTATTGTTTTTCCTTTTAAATAAACTTCCACAACAGTTTCTCATGTTTCACATTTAATATCACGTGATAGCAACATAGGAACATTCGGTTAGCAGAAACAAGTCACGTGAAGCCTCCGGTTTGACTAGACCCTACCACGTATGGTTTTTGTTTCGACTTACACACACAGCCGTTTCCTATGGTAGGTCAGTATCAATTACTGTGATACTAGGCTAACGAAAATCATGAACACGGGTCCCGATTAAGATAACCCATTTTGTAATGTTATAATAAATACGTTTGGCTGATATTGAGTAGCCTACTTAGCCTCTAAGGCTGTGCTATATTTGGAATTACATGTACCTGACAACGAAGTCGGTATGACCCTTCAAGACACAATTCACCTTGGCAACATAGAGTCACATGAGTATTGACGTTTTGCTAAACCCAAATGGATTTTTCTTGGAAGTTCTAAGACCAATCGAATATTCTATTCCATGGTATGGACATGGTACAGGTCTTTTAGTCGACATACTATAGTCGACAACAATATTGAGGTTAAGGAAAATACATTATTGTGTTGTTAATAACACTGTAATAAAGAAAAATACTAATTTCCTTATGACATCAGGCAAAATGTCATTGGGTGTTGTTTCTTTTAAATAATGTAGCCTGATTGAGTTCTTTTCATCTGCAGTTTTGCTTTCATTTTAGGTTTGTTTCCTTTATTGTAAAGATTACTATTGGCAAAAGAACAATATGTAATTACCTATTAGCATAAAGGATTCGTATAAGTCGAGGACATTTCCTATTCTTGCTTTTTGACGCCCTGGAAGCTGCATCTTATAATAAGTCGCTTGGTAAAAACTCATTTAAATCAATTCAGAACTTTGGTGAAAGCTGTTGATGGACAATCGTTATAGCAATCGTATAGAAAAATTACATATGCTGGGCGTTTGGTCGTTTTAATGAATTGGTGACCTTGATATTAAATTATAATGCCGTCATGGATATGATGATATTTTATCAGCGTTTATACAGCTTATACAGCTTTTAACTCTGCAACAATGAAATTTAGGTTGGAATACTATCTCACAAAGATAGCAACGATACATAATAGTCGAAAAAAAATGAGTAGTCGAAAATAGTCGAAAATCCATTCAAATAAGTATTCATCGAAGTTGTCTAACTATATTTCATTACTTTCTCTCTTTATCTCTTACTTTTGCTCACTTTGCTCCTTTTTACCTTCTCTCTCTCTTTCTCTTTATATGTTTTTTGACGTTTATACTGTGTATCCTTGCCTTACTGTTTAAGTCGGTAATTGGCTCCGTTAACCTACTGTGCCTGCTAAGTAGGCAATCAATTTAGCCGGATAATGACATTTCGCAGTGATTTGTCTGAGGTTGAGAAAAAAAAACTATGTCAAAACCAAGACTTATTACTAGAGATAATGTTCTTGATATGTTGGTTTACTTTTATCTGCTTCATTCGAAATATGCGTTTTAGAGTATATATAACGAAATGACAAAACGACACATGTAAGTATGATCAATGTATAATCATGTACATTGACATGATTTCATGAAAACAAAAACAAACTTCAGCAACTCATTTTTGTGCTTGAATGTGATGAGCGCGAGCAAAACTAATGTATCAATGATGATATCGAATCCCATGGATTCGATCTATGATATTTCAGTTTATAAATATAACATTGTTTATATACAGGCAGTTCATGAAGTGCACATGACCATGTTTCATACACAGGAATGACAATGCTTACGGTAATACATTTAGCAAAACCATTCACAAATAAAATGAAAAATGATTCAATAAGCAATTAATATATTTATAACTTATTTTTAATTAGATTGTAATGAATCAAGCCCTACGTATCCCTATATTTGATTTCATATGTATACTCAAAACATTTTTGATGTTTATTTATTCATCAAATCAGTGCAGAAGGCAAGCTAAAATTACGAAATTGCTTGCAATTTAATGCATTTTTGCAACTGCAATTATGAAATCAATTAGCCTTTTCTGTTTTTAAGATTAAGAGTAGGTATGTTCAAATAATTTAAACTTATTTGAAATTGTATGAATTCTTCACAATTATTCATATGCAATTTACTTTCAATATATGTCAATAGTGGACTTGATGCTTGTTTTAAATACATTTACATTCAATTAGACTCGAGTAACAATCTTATCATCGTAGCGTTACTCTTACTGTAAAAGTCGTTCTAGTTTTATATCATTATATTATTGACTATCGGTGACCTTTGTCATAATAAGTCACGCAAATAAACTCCGGGAATTTGCAAAAATATAAATACACCTCTATAACGAATCAAGCATTTCATTAGATAATACCCTGAATGCAATTTTAAGAAAATAGTGTGACTTATGACTATTAGTATATTGTGTTAGTACATTCATCGATTTTTTCTAAGAATGCAAATCGTTATCCAACCTTATCAGATAATTCAAGCAATTACCCAGGTTATTTTGTTAATTTATTATCATATGGCTTAATTGTATGGCTTGCTTCTTGCAGGGTTCATGGATCTTTACACCTCAATGCATGTTATATTGTAAACGCTATGACAGAGATTTAGGCAATAAAGGGCCCGCACTAAGCATCATTGTTATTGTGATAAAGATAAGACAAACAATAAGATTTACAATAAACCTTTTGATGTTAAGTTGTTCATGATAACGAGCATGAACATGTTGTATAAGAACAATTTTGCTTAAGGGTCTTTTACAAAATATGCCAGGAAATTGGTATTTAGAATGATTTAATGAAAATGGTAATGCATAATCGGCTTAATAAAGTTAATTTGAAAAGTACACTTTTTGGTAAAATAAAGGACCTTAACACACCATTATGTTAATATTTAAGGCTTTCATGCCACTTTATCTTGTTTTGTTTGAATCAAAAGTTGTTCAAGGGTATGAAATATATGAAGTATACCACTTTAATGAACTATACAGCTTAAAACAAATGTTATGCACAAAAACTATTGAGCACCCTTATATTTTGCACATGTAATGATATTTTGAATATGCTCTAATTTAACATTTAAAGCTCCAAGGTTTATGAACTCTTTTAAACTATACCCGGACCAAAGACTCAGATAGCCTATTGACAATGCAATTCTAAACCTGTCTTTCTGCGAAACAAATATCTGACACTTTGCTACAAGCAAATGTCTAAATTGAGGAGCCTTTTAAACCGCTGTAGTAGAGTAGGTTGATTTAAGAAACTGAATCCCTTAAAATAAAAAACATTTGGAGCTCTCTTATGTTTAAATCAGTTTTCAGTTTTTATGTATAAGGTACTTACAATATTAGAGGGAGTTAGTAGGTTGGTCTTTAACTGGGTTTGATAGAAAGGAACCTTTAAAATGGAAATCATTTTATGTAGGTGTCTATCACATTTGACGCTTCAAGAGGATGGTGCCATAAACCTATTCCGAGTCTTATGTATTGCTTAAGCAAACCGTGGGAATATTTATGGAGTAACTTAGTTCTATATTTGACTATTCTAGATACGCGTATTTGAAATGTTTTTCCAGTTTTCGCCTTAAAATCATTGTATTTGTAGTGGTCGTATAAGAATAAAACAAAATGTTACTCCGAAATGGGTTTATTGGCTAAATCAAGTCGACATGGCTGTGGTTACATCAGTGAACAATGGATGAATGGCTAAATCAGGTACAATATTTCGGTATTCTCTTCTATATGTTCAAGATTCTGTTCATTATTTCAGTAATTTGGAATTTTCGGTAATTCGGGTACAAATTGTATGATCTTTTCTTATACCTGCAACAATATAAATTAATTTTAGAATGCGTAAAAGTAAGCAGGCATAAAACACTAATGGAAACCGTTTAATTTAACTGCAATGGCTTTAAATGGCTAAGTGTTTAAGTGTAAATAAAGACATATAAACTTGACTTTTTTGTAATAAAATATACTGGCTAACATTGCCCTTGCTATATAA
>LQRL01026018.1:0-10713 GCA_001703475.1 Hydroides elegans
CAAATGAAAGGACTTGGTCCGTAGATATGCCTTTTGACCATTTTGGTCAAAACACCCTACCGGAAGTGGTCAAATTGGCCAAAATAGCCCAAAATAGCGGTTTTTCAGGACTTGAGCTTGCCCGGGCTAGAATTTTTGAACGGAAGGTCATAGAGGCTTGGTTATAGGCTCATATGAAAGGTCTAGGTGTGTAGATGTGCCTTTTGACATTTTCAGTTGCTCTTTCCGACCTTATATATTTGATTTTATTTATTTGGTTTCAGGTTTGAAAATTAACTACACTTGCGATTAAGTACACTTCAACGCTTCTATCTAGGTATTAAAATATTTAAGAAATCCCTTGATTTTTGTTACATTTTGTATTGTTTGATATTAGAATATAATAGATATATCAGCTCAATATGAAGAACAATAACTTACAATTATCGTATTCAACTATGCAGAAGACCAATTATACTAACTTACACTTATCGTTAAACTAGTTACTCACACCCGAAAATAGACTACGAAATCAAACATACCCCGAAAAAGTGAACACTTGAACACTCATTGACGAGAGTTTTAACTATTGATTTTTTCCATGGATCGATGCTATGACATGATTGAGCGCAACAATTGCTGAGTTTTTAACGTGAATACTCATGTTTTGCAGATAAGACCATTAACTTCGAGAGAGATAATTGCTGTTTTCCAGGTATATCTATATTTAAGGACACTATACAACATTTACGAATTTTCTTTGTTTGATCTTCTCATTGCTTTAAAACAATTTGAATAATTACCTCTTGTAAGCAAAACAAAACAAAAATAGCAATACGAAACCAATATTACTGATGCCCTTTCTGCTAGCACTGGATTCGATCGGCATTTCCGTGTGTACTTTCTAATATGTTGTAGATTGCGTTATAAAGATTGATGCTGCATTTTAGGTATTCAACTTATTTAAGAACTCCGTCACTTTAAGGCACTTTTCCTTACTATTTCTCAAAATAAGCGCTTGTAAGCAGAGCGAATATCTTCTACAACAATATTGCATCTTTTTTATATAACAAAAAAATATACTCTCTCTGTCAATTAAAACACTTGTTAGTGTAATAAACCTAAAGATAAAATAAGATAACAAATATTAGGTTACTGATGCCGTCTTCACTAGCACTGCAATTTTTCTGCATTTCCGTATGTACTTTCCAATGTGTTTTAGATTTCGTTATATAGATTGATACTGCATGAAAGGTATTCAACTTATTTAAGAACTCCCTTACTTTCAGTTATCCTTTCTTTCTATTCGCCAAGTGAAAGTCGTTTCAACAGATCATTTATAAAAAAGATCGTCCAAATATTTTATATTTCGAAATATTGTTCGAATCTAAAATTGAAATGATCAAAGTTAGTTTTGAATATTAATTTATATCTTAAAATGGTTTGTTGATGCTTCATTTTATGTTTTTGTTCAATATGTTTTGTTTTATTTCTAAAGCAGAATAAACAAAAGGTTTAAAAATGAAATCAAAGCCTAGTACAAGGTATAACTATTAATAGTTTGCTTAAGTGTAACCTATTTCGATTTTCAATTTCAAGCTTTTGAAATAATCATGAACTTACGAATATGCTTCTTGATAACAGTTAGGATGAACGATATTGAGAACCATGTAATTATCGATAAGAACGCACCACTTTCAAAGATGCATGAGAGAATTTGACTTTTGCAATCCTTAAGAGAGCCTTGACTATTTCTAATTTCAGATAATTGACAGAAAATCGGACTTACCCCTTTTCTAAGGTTGATGAAAGACACTTTTGTCATTGAACTTTAAAATTACTAAAAGTCATTATAACATTGATGCTGGTTGACATTGAAATTAATATAACTTGAATTACTATTCTTACTATCACGGTAAAGTGCATTTTCTGCCACTTTTGGCGCTTGAAAATGCACTGAACCTGATCATCTTACATTTACATTGATCCGATTCACTTCTTCTTTGACGCTTGCAAAATTATTGAATATATCCATATTAAAAGTACATACTAAAAAATTCTTACATACTTGGTAATGTGTATTTCCTGCCACGATTGGCCCTCGGAAATGCACTGAACCTGAAAGCCTAACATAACTAATACACATTTCTCATTTGCATTAATGCACGTATTGTCGCTTGTTATATTCAAAGTACAAATACCTACGCTTGCAAACTTATTGAATATAAGTACAAAATTGAATATAAATGTCAAAATATTAAAAGTACAAAATTCTTACATACATGGTAATGTGTATTTCCTGCCACGATTGGCCCTCGGAAATGCACTGAACCTGAAAGCCTAACATAAATAATACACATTTCTCATATGCATTAATGCACGTATTGTTGCTGGTGATATTCAAAGTATGAATACCTAATATAGCTAGGTATGGTAAATTTTGTATCACTGCTCATCTTTGTCAGTGTACTTAACCTGGTTATTATACCTCTACCAAATATGCCATCAAAAGACAGGAAACGGAGGGACCAGGAAAAACAAAGATTGCAGGATCTAAGGGCGAGTCAAACCAGCGAAAATGAGCCGTCGACAAATAGCTCTTGTCTTGAAACGCAGCTTCTGTACAATCACGCTGTGGACTTTGAACATTTCCATGACAACGAGTGGGATATAAATATTCTAGATTATGCCACTTCTCTTCTTAGAGCACAGTTTAATGTTCAACATGGACTGGTTAAGCCCTCAATACTTTATGCACAATCACTTCAGCAACCGACAAGGGTTCTCCAATCACCTCATGGTGTGTTTTCAGTACAAATACATTTCATCGGATCTCACTATGTCGTGTCTTTTCAAAACAGGGATACAATCTCCGTTATTGATTATCTTCACAATAGTGCCCGATTAGAACACCTTAGAGCTCAACTGGTTCTATGCTATGCGAGTTTTAGAGATATTCGTCTTGTTCAGTACTGTGTACCATATAGTCAAGGCAGCACTTCTGACTGCGGACCATTAGCACTCGCAACTGCATATTCTCTCTTATCAGGTGTGAATCCCCGCCTTCTAAGGTTCAATCAGTCCTTCCTGCGTGGTCATTTTTTAGCATGTGTACAAAATGGCCATTTTAAGTTTGATGATCAAATGGTTGTTACTGTTAGCCATAGTAAAGAGCATTGGTTGGAAAGCTATCTACAAGATCAAAATAATAAATCCGTGGGCAAATCGATTAATTCTGCTCCCTCGAGCACTTCCTCCCTCTCTGTTACTGCTCCGAGTACGCCCGATTATATGCGGCCGAAGGATTCCTCCAATGTTGAGAAACAAAGAGCGAGATGGAAAAAAGCTCAGTCAAAGAGAAGATCTGTGATGCCTTCAACTACAAAAGAAATTCTTAAACAAAAAGATCGAGATTCCCACAGAAAGACCCGTCAAGATATGTCCCCTACTAAAAAACAGAGGGTTGCGCAGCAAGACAAAGACGCACACAAAAAGGTGCGCCGCGATATGTCGCCTACTAAAAGACAGACGGTTGCGCAGCAAAACAAAGACGCACACAAAAAGACGCGCCGCGACATGTCGCCTACAAAAAGACAGACGGTTGCGCAGCAAAACAAAGACGCACACAAAAAGACGCGCCGCGACATGTCGCCTACTAAAAGACAGACGGTTGCGCAGCAAAACAAAGACGCACACAAAAAGGCGCGCCGCGATATGTCCCCTACTAAAAAACAGACGGTTGCGCAGCAAGACAAAGACGCACACAGAATGACGCGCCGCGACATGTCGCCTACTAAAAGACAGACGGTTGCACAGCAAAACAAAGACGCACACAAAAAGGCGCGCCGCGACATGTCGCCTACTAAAAGACAGACGGTTGCGCAGCAAAACAAAGACGCACACAAAACGGCGCGCCGCGATATGTCCCCTACTAAAAAACAGACGGTTGCGCAGCAAGACAAAGACGCACACAGAATGACGCGCCGCGACATGTCGCATACTAAAAGACAGACGGTTGCACAGCAAAACAAAGACGCACACAAAAAGGCGCGCCGCGACATGTCGCCTACTAAAAGACAGACGGTCGCGCAGCAAAACAAAGACGCACACAAAACGGCGCGCCGCGATATGTCCCCTACTAAAAAACAGACGGTTGCGCAGCAAGACAAAGACGCACACAGAATGACGCGCCGCGACATGTCGCCTACTAAAAGACAGACGGTTGCGCAGCAAAACAAAGACGCACACAAAAAGGCGCGCCGTGATATGTCCCCTACTAAAAGACGAACAACTAGACAACAAAACACAGCTTCGCACCAGTCTCGCAGAGAGAACATGTCAGTAAAAGATCGTCAATCAGAACGCAGGAAAAACAGTTCTCGACGAAGTCAAGCTCGTGGAAATTTCTTTGTTTCTGACTTAGAGTTTGATAGTTTCCTGTGTAATCCTTCAGTGGAACATCCTGTCTTTGATAAATGCTTAGAAAACTTCTTTAAAAACATTTCTCAGGGTCCAACTTTTGTATGCTCTTCTTGTAACCGTTTGCTGTATCGCAATGCTGTCATGGAAATTGCTGATGTAAAAGGCACTTTCATTTGCAAAACCTGTAAAGACGCTATTAAAAAAGGAAAACAACCAGCCCAATCCGTCGAGAATATGCTAGGTCTTGAGCAAATACCTCAATCACTTCGATCACTTGGGAGATTAGAGTCGCAACTAATTTGCAAAATTCTTCCCTTTATGAAAATAGTTCAGATGCCCCGCGGCAGTCAACATGGCTTGCATGGCAGGGTTGTTCTTGTACCAAGTAATGTGAGTCAGACAGTCTCTGTTCTGCCGAGAGATAGTAGTACATCTCAGATCATCGCTTTAAATTTGAAGAGACGGCTTCGCGACAGCCATGCACTGTCGAAACAATTCATAGTTCCTGCTAAAGTCAATAGGGCAATTGAATATCTGATCGAACATAATCCTCTTTATTCCGATGTAGTCAGAGCTTCAGACTGGCATGAACTGTCTACTCAGGATGAGCCTCAGCTGTGGGACAGAGTTTCTTTGGACTCTTCTAAAGTCGATAACGATGTCAATCAGCCGGGTTCTCCCTTGGTATCTGCGAACACAGACAATAGTGACAATAGTTCAGTTGATTCCGAAGATGAGGTCGATTTGAACAATTCCAAGATGAACTGATTCTGCGTCAGTCTATTTCATCAACAACCTGTCTTTATCCAAAAGAAGGACCTGGTATAAATATGAATGAGACACTTTCAATAGCACCCGCTGAAGGTCAAACCCCGACACATTTCTTCTATCAACCACAATGGGAAGCCTTAGCCTTTCCATATCTTTTCCCTAGTGGTAAAAATACCTTTTACACTGAACGGACTACTAAACTTACCCCCAAACGGTACATCAACCAAAGGTTGTTGTCGGCGGATCACCGCTTCGCAGAATGTACTGAGTACATATTTCAGTGTTTGCATTGGTCCGAAACTATCGACGTTAAAGCCAGCGTAGCAATACAACTTCGGAAATCTCGGGGATCAAACTTTACAGCTGGTGTTTTTAAGTCTTCTGACAGCGTAGCTTGCTTAATGAAGCAGGATGAAATATTTGCTTCGTTCAAAAGCATACGCGGATCGCCTGCTTACTGGCAAGACATGAGATTAGACATGTTGGCCAAAATTCGTCAATTCGGAATCTATACTTTCTTCTTGACGGGAAGCGCTGCGGATTTTCACTGGCCTGAGCTTATTATCATTATAGCTCGGCAATATGGAACAACCTTGTCTAAAGATGACGTTGAGGCAATGCCATGGGCTGAAAGACGCAACTGGTTAGCAAGAAATCCAGTCACTGCCGCAAGGCACATCGATTTTATCTTCACACGGCTATGGAAAGATGTGATACTGAGCGGAATTCATCCGATAGGTCAAATCCTAAACTATGACATCAGGAAAGAATACCAAAGTCGAGGTACGGCTCATTTCCACTCTGCTCTTCATGTTCGTGACGCACCGAAATTAAATGAAAACACAGATGAAGAGGTTGTGTCGTTTATAGATAAGCATATTTCTTGCAGCATACCCAAGGAGGATCAGGATGACACCTTACGTGACCTTGTTCTGTCTCGACAAATTCATAACCACACAAAAACATGCAAGAAAAACAAGGCCGTCAAGTGTCGCTTTGGTTTCAAAAAGTTACCTTCTACCAAAACACTTATTGCCCGATCTGCCTCTGATAATGATTTATCGGAAAAATTTCGCTCTAGTGTTTTGCTTAGAATCCAGCAGAGATTGGAGACCGATGTTAGTGATATGCGTGATATATCCCAACTTCTCACTGAATGTCACATTTCTGAAGAGACGTATTTGAAGTGCCTTTCCTCGTCTGCAAAAGACGTTTCTGTAGTTCTTGAAAGGAATGTGTCCGAATGCAGTGTAAATCCATACAATCCTTTCATTCTGAAGGCATTGAGAGCAAACATGGACATCCAATTCATTACAAATCCATGGGCATGCATTGCCTATATATGCTCTTACATGTGTAAACCCGAAAAACACATGTCCGAATTGATGCGCAATGCCGTAAAAGAAGCATCAACCGTAAGAGAAAAGCTAAAAGTAGCTGGAAATACATTCTTGAAATGCCGAGAAGTTTCGGAACATGAGGCGATTGCCCGTCTTTGTGGCTTACCTCTGCGATCAAGTAACAAAACTGTTCAATTTCTCGCAACATGTACTCCTGACAAACGAACTCGAATGTTAAAAACTCCCTCACAATTGCAAGAGTTGGATGATGATGATCCTAACGTCTATCAGACAAATGTCTTTGATAGATATCCAGCTAGGCCATCGAGTATGGAAGATCTTAGCCTTGCAGAATTCTTTTCTGAATTTGCCTTGACAACTTCATCGAAACATAACACGGCGTGTTATAACCTCACAACGGATTCGGATTCTGATACAGATCAAACTGCAGGCAAAACCTTCAAACTTCAGAATGAAATGGGATACGTTCGAAAAAGGAAATCGCCCCTCGTAATCAGGTTTCATAATGTTTCAAAGGAAAAAGATATGGAGAAATATTCACATCGTCTCCTAATGATGTATTGCCCTTGGAGATCTGAAGATGAACTCCTACAGAACGACTCATATGAAGAGAAATTGAAATCTGTACACCCCTTTATCAAACCTACCATAGTTAGGTTTGAGCCGTTTGCAGATGATGTTGATAAAGCATGGGAGGCTTTAGAAGAAATTGACCACGCCATTGAAGATCTATGGGATGGGGTTGTTCCTCCAGAAATCGAAGCAATTCAAGATGAATCAGACCAGGCTCTGCCAATAAATATGGCTCTTGATCCTGAACTGTTATCTTGTGCAGTCGATGAACCAATAGCCCCGACAGGTCAGCGTTCGTCAACTACTACAATGCCTAAAGTTCTGCCGGATACAAAGTACTACGAACTTATGCGCTCGTTAAATGACGAGCAGCGGGTTCTCCTTCACTTTATTACAGAGTGGTGCTTTCAAACTGTCACTTCCACTGCTGGAAATCCATCGCCAGATCCATTTTATATATTTCTTAGTGGAGGTGGGGGAGTTGGAAAGTCGCATACCATCAGTGCGGTATATCAAACTGTTTTCAGGTTCTTGCGTAGCCCTGGCTGTGCTATAGACACGCCAACAGTAATTCTCACAGCCTCGACGGGTAAAGCGGCTGTTAACATCGGTGGGACTACCCTTCATACGGCTTTTAGTTTGCAGTGTAGAAAGCGCAATGAATCGTCTGAATACCGCAAGCTGTCAAGTTCTAAACTCAACACCTTGCGTTGTGCTTACTCAGAGTTAAAAGTTCTCATCATTGATGAAATTTCAATGGTAGGGATGAAAGACTTTCGAAACTTAGATCAACGGTTGCAAGACATTTTTGACAATAACATTCCTTTCGGAGGTGTTTCTGTCTTAGCAGTCGGTGATTTGATGCAACTCAATCCAGTTGGAGATAGTCCAATTTATCAGCAGAGCAACCGACATTGTTTGGAATCCTTGAGCGAAAACATTTGGCACACACTTTTCAAGTTCCATGAACTCACAACTATTGTTCGCCAAAAAGGAGATCCGGCCTTTGCTGAATTGCTAAGTAGAGTACGTGTTGGTAAAGAGACGTCTCATGACCTAATCTTTCTGAAAGGACTTGAAGCAAATTCTGTTGCAGAGAACTGCATTCGTATATACATGGCCAACCATGACGTTGATGTGTACAACTCACTACAGTTGCAAGCATTACGAAGTCGCATATACACTGTCACGGCCAAAGATTCGTGCAAAGACCCTCATACTGGTCGTGTCTCCATAAATGTGACTTCTGACAACCCAAACGAGACTGGTGGTTTGCGAAGCACCATACAACTCGCCATAGGCGCAAGATACATGTTGACAAAGAATATTGACATAGAAGACGGTCTTGTAAATGGTGTATGTGGTACTATTATTAATCTCAATATTCCCTCTGAGAAACCTTTATCTGGCACAATTTACGTCAAATTTGATTCAGACTTGATTGGCAAGAATGCTCGGTCTAACTCTTCTGTCTCTCAAGCCGTACCAATATGTGCAGTTACCGAATCCTTTCCCATGCCTGGTAAGGCGAAGTCGGTGTATGTGGAAAGAACTCAATATCCTGGCACCATGGCGTGGGCAGTTACTGTTCATAAATCCCAGGGCAGCACGTACGATAATGTGGTAGGAGTTATGTCTTCGGCACGCAAGATGCCAGCAAAACAGGGCCAGATGTACACAATGCTCTCACGAGTTACTTCAAGTAAAGGTCTTAGACTAGTAGATTTCGATCCTAAAAAGCTTATTGTGAACAAAAACGCCTTGGCTGAACTTGAGCGACTCCGTGAATCTAGAGCCCTTAACTTTATCCCTTTCCATTTGAGACTTTCTCCTAGTCAGAGTTTTGCGATAGGTGTATTAAATATTCGTTCCCTTTCTCTTCACAAAGACGATTTGTCAAATCTGGCTTCATTCCATTGCTTTGATGCATTGTGTTTAACTGAAACCAGGAAGTGCAACGAATCTCAGCTTTTTCCATATCTCTCTGTGCTGAACTCAAACCACGGTGTTGCCATTTTCACTAAACAACAACCATTTGTGGCATTTCGGCATACCACTGTCTTGGAAATGCTTGGAATTCAAGTGCAAGACAAATTTGTTGCCTGTGTTTATGTCCCACCCTCTACTTCATTTATTCGTGCTAAACCTCATATTGAACAACTGCTGCAAACAAGCTCCTCTTTGTTCTCATCTTCGAGTATCACTCAATCAGTCATAGTCGGAGATTTCAATTGCTCCGATCCACACTTTTTTAAATCTCTAAGCGCAATGTTTTCTAATTCCGGGTTGACCCTCGTTAATGACAAACCAACTCATATCAGAGGAGGTTGTCTTGACCTGATCTTTACATCTTCAAACGCAGAATCCTTTTCCGAACATACTTACTTCTCCGACCATTCCCTTATCGGATGTTACTTGTATGAAAATTGAGAATTTAATCTGAAATCACGTTAAATAATTTATAATTATCAGTAATACCTGAAACTATCTATTCAATATTATTTGTAATTTCAAACCAATGTTATCCAGCTATCTCTGTTAAAACGATTTTTCATTATAGTATGGAAACCCCACCAAGTTCAAAACAATTCATTTCATCAACCTACCCAAGGAGCATGGCAAATTCACCGTCCTCTCAAGCATCCCCTGAGATTTTTGATGCCATGCGGCACAAGATTGCGGTTAATCTTGAATCGGCATCTAAATTATTGTCTATGACACACGCACATCCTCATCATGTGTCCGCGGCTGCCCTCATTGACGATGCTGTTTGTGGTCTGAAACATGACCTGGACCGACTCGAACGGCTTTTTAAAGCAAAGGACCAGAAGATTAACTTCCTGACACTGCAGAATGTTGAGCTCAATGCAAAGCTCTCTGAGCAGACAAACACCGTGGCTAAAGAAACCATTGAAGAAATCAAAAATCAAAGTGAAATTGAACTTCCAGAGGAGGCAAAAATTGATGAGGAGACTGCCATATCAGTGCTAAATACATCCTTCTCATCAGACATTACCAATGCATAATTTTCTTTTCTGAATATTCTCGTCTTTAATATGATTTTAAATTCTTAAAATATGTCCAAGTCATTCCATACATTGATTTGATTAAAACAATACCTGAATTTACTTGATGACAATTGAATTGGAAACATTGATAATATCGATTCAACTTTTATATATTTACTGACTCTTATAAAAGATGACTAAAACTTTTGTTATACGGTTTCGATTTATGTGATATCAATAATAGCAGAAATAGCAGTTGTAAATATATAAAGTTTTGACTTTTTGAAAATGAAAGTTATGATTCTTTACTAGATTGATTAGGATATAATGGTAGCATGTTAAAGTCATTTGATATATAAACTTTTGAAAAAAAAACATTTGTAACGATTTATTCAACCCATGGATCAGAGACAGTTTTATATTAGGTCAACATCGCAATTGGTCTTTTTGTAAATTCATTTCATGTATACAACCTTAAACTGTTGCCAATAAATGAATAATTTAATAGTCTTTATAAAGAAATAGATTCAATGTATATTCCAGAAAACAATGATATGATATTGATTAAAATAATTGTAAGAGATATTGCTATAGCCCGA
>LQRL01026027.1:1048-11494 GCA_001703475.1 Hydroides elegans
GCTTTCACCACCTCACGTCGAAACCGGCTACATAGGTATAACATCTGGATCTCTCGATCCCGATTCGACATTTCTAACCTCCACCGCCGACTCTATTGTCTACCCTTGTTACTCCCAACGAATTTATTGTGATGTTGCAAACGATAAATATAGCTTTTAACAATTACAAGTGGTGGATAGTATATTAAGCAACGGTTGCGGAAAATGACAATAACTTGTGGTTGTAAATTATAAATCATGTATGGATATTTTTCGTTTTTGTTTTCAAATCCGAGCGATATGCAATATAAGCGTTGAAATATTCTTCAATTTTGAATATATTTTCAAGTCTTATACCATTATTTTAAATAAATTTGCTCATATTGATGAAACCAATGTGCCATCTCGATACATCAATGGCGCCGATTATTCCATAAAATGCAAATTTGCTTTAGAATCTTTATATTCTTACAACCAATGCGAATCATTTTTTATTGAAAGAGGGAGTTTGGGATATTTGTAAAAGGGCTCATGTCAACATTTTGAGAATATATGAGGTTTCTTTGACCTAAATGATTCATTTCAATATGTTTATTTTTAACTCGTCATTTGTCATAAGCACAGCACGTATTTTATAATGTTTGAAATATAAAGTAGAAACATACGGTTAGTTTAAAAGAATAGATACACGAAAACACAGCATAATAAAATAGATGAATAATTCAGAAATTATACTCAAACTATTAACCTTGTTGCTATGAACGCCATTGATATTAAAATCAACGTTTTTCGACCCCTGGAGGGCACGAAGCATGAGGCATAACGGGGTTTCGTTTCATGTCTTATTATGTGAACGAATGGGGTTATGCATAAATGAAAGCACTTTTGAAAAAACACCAGGTAAAACCGCAAGAAAACTACCTGCAAGGTGTGGTTGTGGTTTCACACATAGATCCTTTAATTTAACATAAAATGTTACACAAATGACAAATAATTTTAGTAATCATGAAACAAAATAACAACTTAATTGCCGTTTTCGTATTTATGTGGATATGACACCATCAATATAGAGTCATATTTTTATTTGTTTCCGATAGGGTGTGTTTCTTTTGTACTTTTATTCTACTGCGAAATTTAGATTACAAGGATATATATAAAAAAAGATGCTGATAAACGATTGAACTTTATTCTTATTATATATTTGTTGGATAATAATTTAACAATAATACCACCACCTATAATGACTTCCGATTTCAAACGAGCGAAGAATCAGGAACTGATCGATTACTTCGTCAAGTTAAGCAAGATCGAACCGGGAAAATGGCGAAACGACGATGTCATTTTCAAACTGGCTCGCGGCTCAGAGGAAGGGATCCTCAGTAAATCATATACACCACCTCTGTATTACAATGTATCTGAATACATTCGCGATTTCAAGAAAATCGACTCGAGATGGTATGGCCAAATGGAGGACTTTATACGGAAGCTTGATGAACATGTAAAGATAGACCCCAGTGATCCACAACACAGACCGATAGCAACAGGGCTTGATATCATTGTGGATAGAATCGTTCGAGCAGCCCAGGTGAAATTCAAGAAATTCAAAGTGAACGGAACCCGCAAAGCCGGAAGCTTCTACGCGGGTACGCGGGTTGGTCGGCCGTATGAGGCTGACATTCAGATTATATTGGATAAGAGCGTCAAGGCAGGACAGGGGCGGAGCAATTTCATTCACGTCATGGTTGAAACGATCAAGACGTTGGATGTCAGCGATTTGAAATGGAGCATCCATGGTGTCGATGTACATCATATGGGCGTGTGTATGTTCCTTGAATGCAATGAACCGCCATTGCGTCGCGAGGGAGTACAAGTCGATTTAGTACCCGTTGTCAGGGGCGACGGTGAGATTCCCGGGGATCTATTTTCGCCCGGTTACAAAACACTCATATCGAGGCTTGAAGGAAGGGTGGATTTAGCTAAGTACGAAGTGCAGGGATTACAGCGTGGACTGGGATTCGATCTAAGTAGTATCGATCATCAAGTGCTGAAATATCTCCCGGAAGACACCAAAATCGCTTATCGCGTCGCTAAATACCTGCTCCAGTGCGAATTAGCATTGCCACTACCCTCAATATTAGGAACCAGTGACCGGCGTATTTGGAAAAATGATTCATACAGCGACGCATTATCCGAATATCTCTATGGCTACAAACCCCTCATTCGCAGCCATCCCGTACATGTAATCCTGCTACAACTCATCGTCCAGATACAGGATACACCAGCCGAACGTGACATAACCATACCAATGATGACCTTCATTATATTGGATATCGTGTGCCAGTTCGCGCTTTTTGGCTCGACCCAACGTGCATACCCAGGTGTCGCGCTGTATCACCCGGCGGTCGCTCAACCGGAAGACGAAGATCCACTTCCGGCCAAAAAGAAGGGTGACACTTCCGCTAATACCGTTTTATGGGGCGTTTCCGGTATTTTCAGCCAAAAGGGAGATAAACTGTACATGGAGGATACGTATCTAACGAGCTGGTCGATTGGGGATGTGAATTTGAACTGTTGCTTGAATAATGTGGTTGCGGCCGCGCTGAAGTTGCTGAATACGAAATTGCTGAGTCATATCGCGGAAGGAAACCCGCGGGTGGCAGTTCAAAAACACAAGCTGATCAACAAATCCAACTGGCTCATTCATCAGTACTTTGATACCATCATGTCAAAGAAGCAATATAGCGATGGCTATCCCGATTTCAGCGTCAAAACATTCGAAATCAAGCTCAACAACCAGGAAATCGCAGATATCGCGAATAAAATCGTTCAAACTCGGAAACATCCGATGTGGGATGTGCCGTTCTCGGGATTGCCGAGATCTGACGAGATTGAAGCGGCGGCGAAGTGTCATGATTGTGCGACGGAGGGTTGCTATGATACGAGACCGGAGTTCGTGGAACCTCCGCCAAAGCCGAAGGAAGAAAAGGGGAAGAAGGCGGGAGACGATGGCTGTGTTGTGTGTTAATGTGGAGGGGGAATGTTATTTTGAAGGAGACGATAGATTCTATATAAAAAAAGTCTGCAAACGGTGATCAAGAAATCGAAATAATGTTTTGTCAAAGAAAACAATTTTATTTACATTTTGACTTAAATGTATTTTCAAACATTTATTGATGTATTAAAACATAGACGACTTCATTTTCAAATACATTTGAGTCAAAAACATAAAGTCATTGAATATTACTTTAAGGTATAAAGTAAATAAGCAAAGTATATCATTATTATATTATCCCTCAAAATTGTATACATGTTTTCTGAAAAATAAAGACGATGTTAAGATGATATGGTGTGGCATATCATTAAGGCATAAGCCGAGTATTTTTACTTACTAGCTTTTGTAATGCCTTTTTTAATTTCAAAAAATCTTTATTTAACATAACTTAACTTGCTAATAGACGATTATATTCAATTAATAAGTGGTCAACTCTTGAAATATACGTCTGGTCACTATATGGATAAACTAGTATGGCAGCAGATACCCTCCATAAATAAGTTGAAGAGCATAGTTGGTCATTCACTCGACATTTGTTGGACTGCAATTGACTGCAAAGGGTTCTTCAACCAGCGTTTTATTTGGGTTAAGCTAAACAGTGTAATAAATATACATCAAAGTTTATTTAACATACTTGTTCATCATAGATTTTAATCATTTACGGTCATGAATTCATTAGCAAGGGAAAAGTCCATTCCAAATCGTGCGACGGCTTGCAGAGTAATTGGAGATCGCTTTTGTACAACGTCAGTTGTTTGGGGTCTGGACATGAGGGTAGACGCGACATCGATAGAATTGTCGCGACATTTATGGCGACTTTTCCTCTGTCAAATTTTTATAGGTTGTCATAGATTAAGCTTCACTGATCAGTTTTGCTGTTGTCAATAATATACGAATAGTCACATCGTTTGCTTTTACACGTGGTCCAATTGAGATCGTGACACTGAATTCGGGGCATTATGCATCGATTTGAGTAGCATTATTGTATCGTCTCATAATTCTTCCTAGATATACATTTCAAACCTATCTTTTAATAACGATAAAAGTGATGTCACTATAATAGGTGATATATGTGATCGATGTAATCTCTTATCGTGTAATATTTGACCGGAGCAGATATATCTATCATTTTCTTATCGTCACAACACAAGTGATTTATACAATACATGGTATTGCTATGTTATTTTATAGCTCCTTCTGATCTAAATAAATATGGCAACAATATCTATGGCAGATGGGAATGGTACTTATAAATATGCGTGTGGGGAAACACGCTTTACAAGAAAATGTAGTTTCAAAAGTATAATAATTAGAGAATTTCATTTGTGATATTCAAGATATTTTAAAGCAAGGATAGCTTTTATTTGCAGTTAAGTTTTATTGCATGACTTTTATGATAAATAATCCTATTTATATGTTTTGTTGATGGGTTATCGTCGTTCTTAATAAAATATTCATAGCAATTAATTACTGCACAGTGAAACATTGACAGATCAGCCATAACGAATCACTTTCCCTGCCGACAGGAACACACATCATCTACATTGCTTTTTCTTTTTACTTAATTTTCATATATTGTTTGAAGGCTTGAAATTCAATATTTCCAATCAATGACAGGTATTTTACTGATAACAAAACGAAGATAAATCAGCTGAACTATACACATATTGTCATTTGCAGTAAACACTGTTTTCAAGAGTCGTATAAACTGGTATACACAAAAAAAACTAAAAACTTTAAATATATAACACATAAAATACAAAACACATTATAATCTGGATATAATAATGCACCAATGCATGGATCATATAGAAGACCTGTTTCAATAGACGAAAATCAACATCGGCAGCTAACGGAACTTGTGCTGTTCAATCCTTACACATACGGCATGGCGCATCTAAGGACTTCCAGGAAACCCAGGTAAGTTGTCATTTAAATCAAAGCATTCAAATATTGCTTTCTAACCATACTGTATAGACGATACTGGATTTATCTGGCCTACGTTCGTCATTTTCATGTCATTTGATTATGTACATGTATATGACGTAGGCTAAGATGTAAGCCTAGGTCTCGACGTCCGCGACGCATATATAGGAATGCACTACGACTTCAAAAATCAGACGTCCTAGGGAAGTGGTAAAATGACGTCCATTAAACGGACGTTATAAGGACGAGGTAAAAATGTCATCCTTGTGACGCTGCTAAGAATACATCCGCTTGACGTTACAATATTATGCTATAAGGATACGGTAGTTTGATCGAGACGTTATCCGACTTTATAAGGACGTAATTGAAAGAAAACTTTTTTTGTGTTGTTTTGAGAACACTAATTGATCAGGAGCAGAGCGAATACCCCACAATAATATGGATTCTCGAACATTCTGAATAGGAAATATATCGTTAACGAATCGAAATATTATATAAATAACATGAATAGCTTTGATTTTGCCTCAAATAGATATTCATAGATGATATTTACATACAAACTGTGTTTGATATTTCAAATAAAAATCTGCGAGCACATTTCATTGTTAAGAAAATGACATCCTTTAAACGTCGAATCGAGGACCTATATACGACGTCGCATTTGAGGTCTTTGTGGACGTTTTTACATACGAGATATGAACGTCAGTTATCGACGGCCAGACCTCATTCGAAAATAACGTCTTGTACACTTTAATATGGGCGTAGCAGATGATCTAATTTGGAAATAAGATAGTGACGTCAAAAGGACTCGTTAAGGACGTGTCTTTGCAGAATGGGTGAAAGCTAATATTTATTGCTATGATATGAACGTCCTCGAAACTTTGTTTTATAATAAACCACGTCCATTTTGAGTCATCCTTGGTCTTGTGGCCCAATGGATAAGGCGCCTGACTACGGATCAGGAGATTCCAGGTTCGAATCCTGGCAAGATCGATAATTTTGAAGTTTTTAACAAGTAACAATGATATCACGTGAAAAACATAGGATATGTTGTACCATGATTTTGAGCCAAAGCAATAAAAATACGACTCCGAAGGGACTCGAACCCTCAATCTTCTGATCCGAAGTCAGACGCCTTATCCATTAGGCCACGGAGTCCGAACGAAATTTAATGGGATAGTTCTTTTTCTGTAAAATATCGAATTATCTTTTTAAATATCGAAAATGAATAGAAGCGAATAAATAATGCTCATGATATATGCGTGTTGTCAACTTGTTTATTTTGACCCATCGCCTATTATCTTACATGGCGAAACATGAAGTGCCTAGAAACCATTTCAAGTGGTCTTGTGGCCCAATGGATAAGGCGCCTGACTACGGATCAGGAGATTCCAGGTTCGAATCCTGGCAAGATCGATATTTTTGAAGTTTACAATGATATCACGTGAAAAACATAGGATATGTTGTATCATGGTTTTGAGCCAAAGCATTAAAAATACGACTCCGAAGGGACTCGAACCCTCAATCTTCTGATCCGAAGTCAGACGCCTTATCCATTAGGCCACGGAGTCCGAATGAAATTTAATGGGATCGTTCTTTTTCTGTCAAATATCGAATTATCTTTTTTTTTATATCGAAAATGAATAGAAGCGAATAAACAATGCTCATGATATATGCGTGTTGTCAACTTGTTTATTTTGACGCATCGCCTATTATCTTACATGACGAAACATGAAGTGCTTAGAAACCATTTCAAGTGGTCTTGTGGCCCAATGGATAAGGCGCCTGACTACGGATCAGGAGATTCCAGGTTCGAATCCTGGCAAGATCGATATTTTTGAAGTTTACAATGATATCACGTGAAAAACATAGGATATGTTGTACCATGGTTTTGAGACAAAGCATTAAAAATACGACTCCGAAGGGACTCGAACCCTCAATCTTCTGATCCGAAGTCATGACGAAACATGAAGTGCCTAGAAACCATTTCAAGTGGTCTTGTGGCCCAATGGATAAGGCGCCTGACTACGGATCAGGAGATTCCAGGTTCGAATCCTGGCAAGATCGATAATTTTGAAGATTTTAACAAGTAACAATGATATCACGTGAAAAACATAGGATATCTTGTACCATGGTTTTGAGCCAAAGCATTAAAAATACGACTCCGAAGGGACTCGAACCCTCAATCTTCTGATCCGAAGTCAGACGCCTTATCCATTAGGCCACGGAGTCCGAATGAAATTTAATAGGATCGTTCTTTTTCTGTCAAATATCCAAAAATCTTTTTTCAAACATCGAAAATGAAAATTTGTCTAAGCTCAGACCCCGGTAATTTCAACATTTGTTGGTTGATCAAACTGAAACCTCAACGTTGCACATCTGCAATATATATTCTTTTACTGTGTGAAGTTTTAGAAACCTAGAACAAAGAATTCATACCAAAGTGCCACGGACAAACTACTGCCCATGAAATGTTAACAGACGGGTGGACAGACGGACGGACGGAATGGGGGATAGCAATAGCACTCAGTCAAATTTGTTGGCTGGGGGCTAAAAAGGCAGTTATTGTCACCATTTTTCAACGAGTTTGCTTTTCCACTTACAATTTGTCATATAACATATTACGATGGACCATAAATTAAGTTTGCATAATACTATTCTTATGTTTTTTTTCGACTATTTATCTCATTACGACTACCAATTTCGGATAATAGCTATATAAAGGTTATATAACTGGTAATTACAAATGCTTAATTTGCTTAGGTTATACTACATTTTTTGGACCAGCGGTCATGAACTTCCATCTTATGCTGTCTTGGGCAGTACTCGCCTGGCTTTAACGAATGTGGGACCCATGCATTACGTGATATTGTCACTCTATTGTAATCTTGATCCCCTCTTCCGGCCTTTCCCTTGACCACGCCCTTCAACGGATATCTTTACATCGAAATTGAGTCTCACGATATGCCCTATAAAATGAAAGCTTTCTCTTATGTACTGTATAAAACAATGACCCGAGATACGAATATGTGAATATGTGATAAGCAATGTCCACGTTTTGAATGCTTCCAAGGCTGTTGCGGTATTTTTATGTGGTCCATGTCTAACCATACATCAATGTTGACATGATATAACATTCGAACAAATTCTTGCTGATATAGAGCTCTCAGGATTCGTCATTCCCTAATACATTTTTCTTAATGCCGTCCTCGAGATTGATACTTCTCTGCATCTCCTCTTCACCTTTATTCCGTTTACGGTACTCAACTCTCCCAAGTACATAAATGTTTTGACTTTTTCAATCTCCTCACCATTTAGTTTAATATCTGATTATTTCTCCTTTCTGCTTACTACCATGGTCTGTACATGTATGTTCATTCCTATACAAAAATCTTTTCCCTCTTGATTAAAACTTTATGACCCTAAATATAGGCTCCTTGAATATTTGAAAAAAAAAGATGAGAAAAAATACACATCTCTGCTGCATGTTTAAATGGATTTCATTAACTTTTGAGTTTCCTTGGTCTGTGCAAACTGATGCCGCCTGCTCCAAATAAAGCCTACCTGTACGTCTCTTAACTCGATTCCAGCCAACTTTAGATTTCGTGATTGACTCTTGTCAGATGTCCTTTCATAGTCTATCCCTCGTTTATTGTTCTCAGATAAAATATTGATTGACTTGTACCCTTTCGCTTTCAGAATACGCGTTCATTCTCTTTTATTTCACATTTATTTTGGGCGATGTTACGGTGCAGATTGATCTTTATTTAAACGTTTGTAACGTAACACATCATAATTTAAACTCGAAAGTCAGCTCATTTTCGGCGCCTTGGCTACAGAGATGAGTGTTGACTTTTCTGGTCCTCAGGAATATATCCACTGTCGCAGATCTTGTTATATAATTATTTTATTTTGTCTGTGCCTATTTCATCGAGAGCTTTTCAACATTTCAGCTGATATTTTATCGTCTTCTGGAGAACTTTCCTGCTCGTAACCTGAGAAAACCTCTGGATTACGTCACAAAGTTTAAACAAAAAACAAGTAATATCACATGCAGCAGCATTAAGTAAAGATTTTTTGATAGTTGAATTACTTTAACAAATAATTGACATTCTTTCAATCCACCGGGGTTTTAACACCTTGATAGAACAGATAAGCCAATGTGAAAAGGCAAATGTTGAACCCTATACACGTTATAAATATATGTTATGGACTTTTTAATGGAAAAGTTAATTTGCTTTCATCGTCAATTTGCAAATATAATCACAATATTTCCATTAAAGTGTTTCTTTATTATCTAAAGGCAATACCTTAGCATGAAGTGAATTCCTACCAATAGATTTCCATTTGAAGCACAATAAGAAAAAAAATCATAAATGCACTTATCAGCCATCATAATATGGATTGAATGTTATAAATATCAAGAGGAGTGTTGATCTAAATAATGTTATGTCTAATCTTATTATTTTAAGCGCATATAAACACTGACAACATCGCAACAAATCGCTACTGTGCAACATATATAAATTGGACAATATAGTGAAATCCCAAATCGGCCGTCGTAATTTTAGTTAGAGTCTTGATATGCAAATATAATCAAAATATTTATATATAAGTATTTTTCATTATCTAAAGGCATTACTTAGGCATCAAATGAAACCCAAACAATAAAGAGCAATGTTAAACAAAATAAGAAAAATATTCAGAAAAACAGCACTTATCGGCCATCATAATATTAATAAAATGCAATAAATATTAATATTTTTTTGATTTGAATAGTTACGTGTTTAATCTTGTTATTTCAAACCCAATATACATTGAAAACTTCGCAAATAATCGTTCTGATGCAATAAACATATAATAGACCATACAATGAAGACCCTAATCGGCCATCGTAATTTTTAGATAAAAATCGTAAAAATAAATAATGCCAACATTGTTTTTCAAACTCAGCATCCAAAAGTCATTTAGAAAATGTATGTTTGCAAGATTTAACATGCATTGCACACGGATCGACCTAAGAGACCGGACTAATTATCTTACATGACGAAACATGAAGTGCCTAGAAACCATTTCAAGTGGTCTTGTGGCCCAATGGATAAGGCGCCTGACTACGGATCAGGAGATTCCAGGTTCGAATCCTGGCAAGATCGATAATTTTGAAGTTTTTAATAAGTACCAATGATATCACGTGAAAAACGTAGGATATCTTGTACCATGGTTTTGAGAGAAAGCATTAAAAATACGACTCCTAAGGGACTCGAACCATCAATCTTCTGATCCGAAGTCAGACGCCTTATCCATTAGGCCATGAAGTCCGAATGAAATTTAATGGGATCGTTCTTTTTCTGTCAAATATCCAATAATCTTTTTTCAAACATCGAAAATTAATAGAAGCGAATAAATAATGCTCATGATATATGCGTGTTGTCAACTTGTTTATTTTGACCCATCGCCTATTATCTTACATGACGAAACATGAAGTGCCT
>LQRL01026031.1:6858-16962 GCA_001703475.1 Hydroides elegans
ATGATGCGCTGCTAAATAAGTCACTGTGACTCATAATCAATAATCACTGTGTCGAGTCCCTATATTAACGATTTTTTAAGTGGAGGTACAGACCGTAAAACAATATTTAATCAAGATTGGAAATTGAATATTACCTAAACTTTTTCATTTATTTATATACCAAAACATATAAATCTCTCTATAATAAGGAATTTCCGTAACAAAGTCTTTGATTGCTTTTCACTTATATAATCATTTAAACATAAGATTTGTTGTATAAAACTGGGTTATTATGTAATAAAAAGAGCACATCACGAGCAGTTCCCTACCAATTTATTACCATCAAATTCTGACCTGGATTTTTTTGCAAATACATTCAAGCTTGGAGACTGGAGGGATAGGAGGAACACCTTCATTGTTTTTTTTTATTTTCACAATAATTAGTGACAGTAATTATTTTGAAATTTGATAAATTTGCTTGCATAATTTGATTAACTGTTATTTGCATGATATGATAGGTAACTTGCTTCTATTTAACATTTAAAATTTTCGCAAAAGGCGTTCCTTTTCAGCTGGATAGAAAAGGCGAAACAGCCCAGCTGGCTTGGAAAAAAAGTGATTACCTTTTCGCAAAATTTAAATGCTCAAAAATTATTATTTTGTTGTCGTGGGATTTCATTCATATTATTCTACCCATTAAAAAAGACACGGCCTTAAATTGTAACATTGGTTGCCTGAAATATTTAACTAGTTTTGATAAAATTATATTATTGGTTGTCTAACTCGATAAAACCTTTTTTTTGTCATATAAAAAATGTTTTTGAAAGAATATATAGAGGAAAAGATCGCAGATAAATTGTATTCTTCGAGTATTAGATCATCTAGTTTGTGTTTTGAAATTAGTTCAATAGAATTCTATCTTGTTTCATTTGCTGACAAATAACCTCAATGGTCCTATAACTAAAGTTTTGCCTTGTTTGTAATTCTATTGGCTCTCATTCTTGCTTTTTCAAATATCCACAACCTCCCTCTCGAAGTATCTTATATTATCAACTTATATTAAAGTGACAAATATATTGATTAAATTACAGTTATTTTTGAGGTCGTAATATGACCTGTGGCATTTTGGAAAATAATATTTAGGTTTATAAAGGATTACAAGGATGTAAAGGATGTAATATATTATAAGCTCTGTGCGGGAAACTGAAGAGAAGTTTCTATTTTTTTTTGTGTTAACTATCAAAAAAATTTCATTTTCGAAAATGATAACACATTCTTGTAATTGTCTACTAATCTGTTATTTGCAATATAAAATAGGTAATTAAGTTGTATTCAAGATTTCAATTCAATGTGTTCCTTTTCTGTTCCAGGTCGGCTAGAAATTGAGAAACTGCTCAGCTGGCTTGGAAAAAGTGAACACCTTTATGTAAAATGTTAATGTATAAAAACACGTTTTTTTTGTTGTTCGTAATCTAAATTATGCTTTAAGGTTATTTTACCATGTTTTGATAAATGCCTCGCTGGGTGCCCTCCACGGGTTAAATGACTGCTAAGCCATGTCATATTTGACAATATTTATATAAATTTTGAAATAAATGTGAAGCATTATTCCTGCGAGTACATCTACTTAGAAAAGGTGACATTGTAGCCGGGATGGGGTAGAGTATTTTTTTCGGGAACGTTTTGACCGGAAACTTGTTTTGAGCATTTGATTTCTAATATAAGATAAAATAAAATGAATTTCTTACCAGCCTGTTGCATAATTAGCGCCAAGCACACTAACAACATAGAAGTTACGAACTTATCCATTATACTGATATTTATATTTATAAATGGTTTTATTCAAACGGAAAATGAGAGATACAAAATACTCATGCGCTTGCTTAATAAATAAAATGATAATATACTAGACTCTATGAGATGTATTAATTAAGGAACGGTTAATGCATATTACGAAATATGACCATGCAAGTTCATTATGATTTAAGCTGTTTTACATTTAATAGAATCGGTTGTCACAATACAAGGTGAATGTTTGCGTTTACATTTTTTAGGAGTTCCTAGTGAACATGTTTGGATGGTTTATACTAAATAACAGTATTCTTAATAACAAGGGTCGTCCATAGAACGTCGCATGCGGACGCGACGTTGAGAGGACGACCTACTTTGGGCCCATATAAAATTTGGCAGGACGTCCTTTTACGTTCCGGCGTCCGTAGAACCTAATTTGCACATCCGACTCGGACGCGAATAAGGACGTCCGGAAAATTTCATGTGGGCCCAAAGAAGGGCGTCCGCTCAACTTCCGTGAACATCTTGCCGAGTGGGTATAATACAACTACATGTTTATTAAATATATGCAACATTATTCGGTTAGCAAAATTATTTACCCGCATAACTTATAAGATACATTGTATTGCTGTGAATAGCAAAATAAAACAAGAATAAATAATCATTTCTTAAATTGTGGGACTGGATGATCTATTATATCTTTATTGCATATACGAAATAAGACCATTTCCAAAAAAACATTCAATAATTTATTTAAATGAGAATAAAGTTTGATAATATCACGATACAAATTAATTGATCTAACATTCATGCATATTTTTTTCATTTTATTTTTTTATGCACGAAAATATTTTAGTCAACAGAGCCTCGCGTTTCATGAAAATATGTGGTAAAATAAAATATATCGATGTCGAACTAACATTAGATCAAATCTGCGCTAGCGATAAACCTTTGATATGTTTTACTCAACTTAGATAGTTTAAACTTGACTCAAATCAAGTTTATTTTTAATTGTTAATTAATCAGCAACAATCTCATGGTTGCTAATTGCTGATTTATCGGTTGCTCTTAATCATTATTCATAAATCAATTTATCACGTTGTCGTTCCCAGCAAAGCTCACTGGCGCCTATAATCAGAGTTGTCTGAAAGAGAGGCAACATTTCCCCTTTTAGTGAGGTGCCTAAAAACGTCATAAATTAACACAAGACGTCATTTAGGCATTAAACAACGTTTCGACCCTGTATGTCCTGTCGATAAATTATTTTCCAGCTGTTTTTCTTCGGCTTTCTTTGTTTTCTTATGGTGAACCCATCATGTTTTATATTTCAACGATTTTGTTTTAACGATCGAATTTTTGTACGAAATATCCAATCAAATAAACGTTGTAGCGACATTACCAACGGTCTTACCAATTTCGTAGGATAATTTATGTAAATTAAAGTGACTGATGTGGTAATCGATTTATTGCGTAGCATCCTAATGCTGCATGGAGAGTATGATCAACTAAAATATTACCATTTCAAAAGTTAAAATAGAAGTATTTATAAGCGTTTAGTGTTTTACAAACACCGTAGAAAGCAACATAATATGATTTAAAATAATAAATAGTTAACGAATGGCACTCCAACATGTGATAGCACTTCTTTTATAATAAGGAATATTTTCTAATTCTATTAACAGACCGTTAAAAAAGCGATATTGAGAGAATAACACATCTGTGTTATCCCTTTTAAAATACTCTAGGCATACGCAAGAGAAAACTCAATGTTGACCTAAGAACATGGATATTTCAAAGTTATCATTTCTCATTAGTAAGTTCTTAATAGTGAAGTTGTTAGAATCATTTGTGTATTTGATTGATTGATCCGTATTTAACTTGTTTCACAAGTAATTTATTTGCATACATATTATAACTTTATGATGAGAGAATGCTTTCTAGGAATATTATTGATTGCAAGATTATATACAAGCATTTTTTTATCAAAACGATATACATTTATAATTAATTAAGCACCATTTTATGAGTATGTCTATTTTTTTCAGAATGGCTCCTTGCATTATTGTCTACCTGCATACAAACAGGTTAGTTAAATTTTATAACTTGCAAGATAACAGATAAACTTTGAAACTATCAGAAAATATTCTTAAACAAATATTTTTAAACGCAATTTAGGTTTACATTTTGTTATTTCCATTATTCATTTTTTCAATTGTTCTAGTTTCTATATTGTTCAACCAGTGACGGCTGTCAAGAGTGCATTTGCAGCGCCACAACTTACAACCAAGGAAACCCATCGGACAACATTAAGTGTTTCTCAGCAAACCCCGATCCTAACTAACTATGAATTGTTATTGTTTTAGCAAATAGATCAAGTCTAGTTAAACCCTTTTCTAATGTTCATATGGTATCTATAGACGTCTATCGCCTTTTTTATATATTTTTTTATTTGTTTCTAGTCACCGCGGATTGTTCAACCGCCGACGGCTGTCAAGAGTGCATTTGCAGCGCCACAACTTACAACCAAGGAAACCCATCGGACAACATTAAGTGTTTCTCAGCAAACCCCGATCCTAACTAACTATGAATTGTTATTGTTTTAGCAAATAGATCAAGTCTAGTTAAACCCTTTTCTAATGTTCATATGGTATCTATAGACGTCTATCGCCTTTTTTATATAATTTTTTATTTGTTTCTAGTCATCCCGGATTGTTCAACCTCCGACGGCTGCCTAGAGTGCATTTGCAGCGTATCCTCTGACACCAAAGGAGACTGCCTGTTTAACGAGGGAGGAGACCCAGGGTGTTTCGATGGATGCTATAAGGATGGATCCAAGTGTACTTGTGGACCTTACAGGATTAATAAGAGTTATTATCAGACGTGTAAAACTGGTAAGTAATTGGAGTGAAATGTATAATCCATTACCGGGTAAACGCATCGAATCCCATCCCACTAAACCCAGCCTAACTGCAGTTTGTAAAAATGTATAGAACAATCATACCGAATAAAAAAAAATTAGTATTTTGTTTTCAATATTACAAAATCTGGTTTTGCCTTTGGTCTTACTTGGCAGCAGACCAAAAGCGATTGAATTCACGATTACAGTTGTTCATGTATAACACTAATTGCAAAAATATATATATATATTGAGCAAGATGACAAAGGCCCCCAAAGAACCAATTAAAGATTAAACATTTGCACGGACTTATTCTATTTTTTCACAATCGATTAATTGAAACAAGTATTATTTTATCATTTTAGGGGCCCGTTCAAACATCCAAAACTAGGCCTCGTATTCCAACCACGAAGCATGTTGCATTCGAAATAAATTCAAACCATTTCCGAAACACACACTTTTCTCATCTGAGGCCGCTTAACATACTCAGCTTTACAATATTTCGAAGTAGTATTAATTCTTTATTGTTTTCATCACAAAATTAGCACAACATATTTCTCGAGGCCCATTCAAGCTGCATATACGGCGCTAAGAAAGTCATGTTTCTTACACATGTTTTATGAAACAAGGTTTACATTAAATAAATTGTCCGTTTATTCATGTTCAAGGCGCCCTATCAATCAACCAGAACTGGGCCTCCTGCTCCAACAGCGAAGTATGCACTGCTCGCTGCATTGGAAACTATTTTAGACTCAACTACAAAGAATGCACATCCGAAACGACCGACTGGTCTGATGTCACATGTGAGGATAAGGCCCGTATACATTATGGACACAGCTCGGAGCAAGGGTGTAATGGAGATTCGGCGTATGATTTTGCGGAAAAGGTGGAGTTGTGTTGTTGTAAGTTGATTGATTTTGTCTTTATAGAGAAAATATAGTGTTATGCGGATCCAGAATACAGTAAACGCGCTTTATAACTTTGCCACTCCACGCCCCCACGCTTAATACTCCAGACCCGCACGCTGAATTCTCCACGCTTGATTTCATTGTTGTCCACGCTCGCACGCTCGCACGCCCGCACGCTTATGTGTGTGTATATAAATGACACAAGGCATAACAATTCATCATTCTGCTATATGCCTCGATGATCACTTAAGCAGCTACCAAACCAATACCTTTACTACCTATTTTAATTCCTATAAAAAGATAAAATTGATATCTAACATTTTATCATCTAATATCAAAGTATAATTTTATGAATACATATTCGTTAAAGAGAATATGTACATTAAATTCCCCCTTATCATATTTCTACTGAATTGTTTCAAGTAACCTTTATTCTAGTAAATGAATGATTTATTTTGTCTAAATAATAAAGTGTAACTGCATTATATTCAAATGATAATGGCAGCAACCCCAATATTGAGTAACATTGTGAAACATTTAAATCTGTATATCTATCATAAGTTTAATCTGCGAATGGAATTGAAATATGAACATCTATGAGTGAAAACTTAAATAAAATTATTTTAAAACTTTAGCAACACTTAAAGCGGTCTTAATGACAAGGTGCATGGTGCCGGCCGAATAACTAGTGTTTAGAAAAATATTGTTTTACTTTTAAGAATTAATTATTCTTATATGTGACACAATCATTTATTAAATATGATGTAAACATTCGACATGATCATGTTTGTTTATCCACGCCCGCACGCCCACACGCCCGCACGCCTGCACGCTTAAAACACTCCACGCTTAAATTGAAATTTGTCCACGCTAAAATCATATCGTGCGCACGCCCGCCCGAGTTATAAAGCGCGTTTACTGTATATTAAACTTGGGATGCACATTGTATAAAATATAGGAGTAAATAGAGACGTAAATTAAGTTTCTCCCCGAGGACGGGGAAATAGGTTACTCCCCTTGAAATCCGCACCTGAATACTGCTTGGGATAAGTTTCACATGAAGGGCTCCGTGCAACAATGAGTTAAGTCGACTTAACATGTTTCGCTAAAATGTATTGCAATTTGTCACGTGATTATATATCCATGGTTTATACTTGATTAATGCTACGAAATCAATACGATCATAAACAAATATCATTGTTTGGCAATTTGCAAATCCTAAATAAATGACCAATTTAAAAACACTCGATGCCTCTTTTCTCAAAACGTCGATTTCAGACTTAACAGATTATTGCACTGAGCCCTTCACATGTTTTCACAATATTATTGTGATAGTTGTTTATTTAATTTAATTTGCAAAATATATATACTTATTATTTCATACATTTTAAAATATTTGAGTAACTGCGCTATAAGGTGGTTATACTACCATAACTCAAAATCAAATATCAACCATTATTGTTTTAGTAAATTAGTTTACATATTTTTCGCATAAGTTTTAAGACTTTGTTTGCGATAATCTATTAATTTTTGTTTTAGAAAATTGTACATTATCAAAAGCTTTTTCAGTTATGTTTTCATTTAGAAAATATTATCTATATATAACTGTACAGTATTACATTGTACTCATATATTGTTTATCTATGTTTTTACCTAGCACCAACTACAACTTCCACTACAACAACAACAACCACTACCACAACAACAACACCAACAACTGAACCAACCATTGTAACAACTACGGAAGCACCAATTGTTAAGACTACGAAAGCACCAATTGTTAAGACTACAAAAGCACCAATTGTTAAGACTACGAAAGCACCAATTGTTAAGACTACGAAAGCACCAATTGTTAAGACTACGAAAGCACCGATTGTTAAGGATACGAAAGCACCTATTGTTAAGACTACGAAAGCACCTATTGTTAAGGCTACGAAAGCACCAATTGTTAAGACTACGAAAACACCAATTGTTAAGACTACGAAAGCACCTATTGTTAAGACTACGAAAGCACCTATTGTTAAGACTACGAAAGCACCAATTGTAAAGTCTACAAAAACACCTAAGACTACAAAAAAGATAATTGTAAAGCAGCCACAAACAAAGAATACACAAACAACTGAATCATCAATTGTGAAAACTACAAAACAGATAGTCGTCAAGCAGTCACCAGCAACGAATACACAAACAACTGAACCACCAACAACGAATACACAAACAACTGAACAACCAACTGTGAAGACTACTAAATGGATAGTTGTTAAGCAGCCACCAAGAAAGAAGAAATCAAACAACAAAAAGCCTGGCAATAAACAGCTGCCAAAGAAAACTAAGAAATCAAACAACCAAATTCCTGGGAATAAGCAGCTTCCACAGAAATCTACGAAAACAACCAACAAAAGCCCTCAGAATACGCAACTTCCACAGAAAACAACCACACCAACAAACCAAAACCCTGGGAATAAGCAGCTACCAAGAACAACTACCCAACCAACCACCCAGAACCCTGCAAATAAACAGCCATCAGAAGTGACAACCCCACCAACCACCCAGAACCCTGGTAATTACTATTCTTTGATTTTTTTATAGAATAAGATGAGGTTAATTCTGCGCACTAGAGAGGTTAATGTTATATTCGACAGCATAAAGTCGTGTTCACCCAAAAACATTGCAAAGCGCAAAATCACAAAAGGGGTTAACTTTAGGTACATTTTAACAGCCCATAATTTGTGTTTTGTACTATATTCGAGGTGTGTGAACGCGCCTATATTCGGTTTCAAAGAACATAATATAATCCCTTATCCGTGTTATATCGTCTAACATTCATAGTATTGACATATACATGTATATGTTCTTGATTCCGCCAATCAATATAAGTTGACCGATATTTGGGCGTGTTCATCAACTAGCGGTATTTCTGACGCAGTTTGATATTTATTGATATACATGTAATGTGAAGTTAACCCAGTGACATCAATTAACCGTTGTTACCCAAAATATGATTACACTGTTTTTTACGTAAATCTTGCTATAAAACAATGTGCCATTCCAATGAAAAAAACAGCTCGCGTAAAACATGGAAATGTTTCTTTTGCTAAGATATAATCATCCCAGTCTGCAAAATCCACATCATGATCTCATGCTGAACTCATATGAGTGATTAAAGGCCACTTTGAGCTCATAGTGAGGCTTTGTGTAGAATGGAATGGCTTTATTCGTTTTATCCACCAGTTTACACAGTAGTATACATCCCTACATTAGTATGAAGGTATTACTTTACAAATTGATCTTTGTGACGTTCACCATAAATCCAATTTGCAAAATGTAAAAAAAAAGTAATTTTGCCCGAATCTACCTGGAATAAAATATATTTTCATAATTTGATAACTGCTTCCTTTAGTTCCAACCGGTCCCCCAACATGCGATACCGACCTATCCTTGTGCCGTGAATGCATTTGTGGCGCTGTATCTAACAACAACAAACGAGGGTGTGGCTTAGCAACGACTTCAAAGGAGTGTACCGTGGAGGGTTGCCATATGCATGAAACGACAAAGGAATGCGTATGTGGAGCATATCATATAAGTAAGACGTACTTTGAAGACTGTGTGAAGGTGAGTGTATCGTTATCATCGGTAAGGACGTCTATAAGATATAGCTTTCTGATGTGACGGCCTTCTAATTTTGGCTAGTATAAATGTTTTCTGGATATTAATTTTTATCCCTTAGTGGGTAGAAACCGTCTGACGCCTTTTCTAGATGCTAGGAAAATATTCGTAGGAACTCCAATAAGATTGCCGTATTTATAGATATGACATAATAATATATTGCATTCGTTTGAGATGTTTCTACATGTTTAACCTAAATCAACAACTTTTCTGACATCTGCTGAATCTGAGGATTAATTTGTTTTCCCTTTAGGGTCCTCGCATGATCAAAACACATCCAACCTTATGGCAAAAGTGCGCCAATAACCCCACATGCGCGGATAAGTGCGTTTCGAATGTTTTCGACTTATACTACCATCAATGCACCGGAAAGAAGGATTTAGCGGAAGTGACGTGTTCCGAATTGGCGCAAATTCACAGAGCGCGAGTTGCTATTATGAAGGGCAAATTAATTCCGTGTAAGAAGCCTTGGGTGGAATGGTTTGGGAAGAGAGTTGAAGAATGCTGTAGAAGTTAGAACTTCTACAAAAGAAGATGAAATTTGATAAAACAGGATGAATTTAATGGGCAAGGGTATTTTAGAAAATGTGTTTCATAATCATGTACCTGATCAGTTGAATTAATCTAAGCATATATTTTATTATTTTTTATTTGTTGATGAAGGGTTCTGTCTTACTATGCTAGCATCAAAGCTAAAACCTGGTTAACGAACGAAAAAAGCATAAGAACGAATCGGAACATAACATTTTGAACATATGTATGAACGTAATTTTCATAATGACATCCTGATATATAAAAACCAATTTTAGTAAATTTATCTTAAGATGTTTGTTATCATATCTTTAGGGATAATCCCCTTCCCGC
>LQRL01026042.1:0-16367 GCA_001703475.1 Hydroides elegans
AAAGTAGTTGTGAAGAAAAACGTTTTGGGAAAGACATTGTGAGAAAGTCGTTGTGAGAAAGACGTTGTAAGAAAAACCTTGTGAGATAGACGTTGTAAGATGGACAAAAAATATCACCTATTTCTAATTAACACATAGTATTAATAAAGAATATCTATTGCATAGGTTCGGGGCTTTGCATCTGATACCTTTGTTTTTCCAGTGCTGACCATGCTAAATTAAATGATTATTGACAGTTCACGGGGGATCGAAGGCCTTTAGCCTCTAGTTATATTTTGTTAAAAGAGCACTTTTTTCAAAAGTTAAATTGTATTCATATTTTAAAATTTTGAATTGAAATGTATCTTTAAAATATTGATTTCATCTGGATTACATTTTTTTATCGTTTAGGTTTTCAAGTTAGAAGGTGATCGGTTTGCGCAAAGGTAAACTTCACAAGACCAATTGTCCATATTACAAACCTGCATCCGCTATGGTCGCCCCACCGAAGATGAGCGTAGACGACTTGCATTGGTCCTTCTTGACGTCGAAATCGTTGTAGGCATCCTTGCTTGCACAACCCCTTACTGTCTCCTCTTCTCCTGAAAATGCAAACCAAAACATTTGCACAATCAGATGATCAACAGAATAAAGATTCCACTATATATAAGATGTTACGTGGCTCCATAAATAAACAACAACAAAACCCGTGTCCGCCTTTATCTGCAGTAGACTAGAGTATGGTTGTGGATGCTTAGTAGATAAATATTTTCGAGCAATTTTCATAACATAAAATAACTGCATTTTACATTTTTGCGAATTATTCACTGCATTAGCATATCAATAAAATGCTAACCCTATTTGATAAACTTACCGAGGAGCTCAAAGTTGGCCTTATAACACACATGACAGGTGTCTTTATCTTCACTTATGTAGCGATCCAACTTGTCGGTGTTGGGATTCTTCTCTTTGCACTTCTTTCCGTGAGTCGGCGTATCACACACGTAGCATTCTAGTGCCAGACCTTAAGAAACAAATAGAAAATTAGTATTATAATCATTGGTGTATAACCTACACTGGTGTTTAGCCCACATATCTTTGAAATCAAGGAATCCGTTTTAAAATTTGGTATCAAGTCCGCATCTGTGTATATAACATGCACCCGTAATAAATCATTTTATACTAAATGCTAATTTTACTCTTTAATCCAATATAAGGGCATGTTAATGTTAGTTGAAATTGCCCCTCCCATGTTTTCATTTTAAATGCTAATATATATTTGTATCTTTATTTATCATTTATAATATTCTGAAATCATATAAAACAAAATAGCGCATCAACGCATATACCTGAACCGATGAGCACAAGGAGGACAGCAAATCCGAGTTGCACGCGTTGCATTATGACTGAAAATAATCAAATGAGCATTACAATATCCTATAAAGATTCAACGAGCTAATACAAGCTTAGAATTATCTTGTTGGTTTATTTAGTCCGTAAATTGTGTTAATCTTACATATCCATTAATAAATTAAACATATTCTAAGTTGCTGTAGAACTTAAATGCGAACCTGGCTACCTTATTAAGCAGAGGCGAGAATCGGGAATGAACATGGTTTCTAGTTTAATGACATGGCACATTCTTTTCAACGGATCGATGAAAAATAAGTGCTCGTAATATTTGCATCATACTATATCATACTTGCATTAGTTTTATTTTGAAATCATAATTTTTACTTCATTTGTTTTATCTATCCCTGAAAGATATATTATAATCAAAGCATAAATAAAGGTCGTACCTATTTAATTCTCACTTGACAGGTATGCAGATTTATTGTATACGATGATAAATAGGACGAGCATATTGAGTACTATTCTTTTTAGGGGATCCAGATACGTTAATGCTGGCTGAATGGCTGCACCGAACTAAACACATAGGTTTATTTATGGAATTTAAGGGTGGCCTTCGAAAAAGAAAGAACAAAAATAGAGTACACAAAAGCGGTCTATTGAAGTGAATTTATTCTTATGCTTTGATTACATAAAAGAAGCGATTTTCATGGACACCCGCAATATTTACCATTTTAGACACATTTTCTCAGTCTCATATTTTTAGGAAACATTACATGATTTGGCTCTCATTCGGACGTCGGAGGATGTCACGCCTTTTGTAAGTAATAAAAGGTTAGAGGACATGGTTTTTCGACAAAATTCGCATAATAAATTTATAAAGATTCAATCATATTTAGCATAGACTATCTATCAAAACTAAAATTGACGTCCCCCATTCGCGCTTATATTTTATATAATGCCGATACATATTTCAATATATTTTCTGGACCCTCGCCTGAAATTATCCTCGAAAGCTTAACTTATGATATTTTTTTGCGTTTGATTACTAATGTGCCGACAACTATCCCCAAGGCGCTATATACTATGATGTCAAGGTCATGCCAGCTGCGTTACTGCGACTCATTCGTATATATCTTATCCCCAACAGGACATAGAAATGGAACTGCAACGTCACGTCGTTTTCAGACAACGGTGCGATGTCACCTCACAGCTGTGTTAAGCGGACGCTTGACAAAATATTTGATAGATTCCGATTTGGGAAGACTTGGCTAAATCGATTCGCCAAGGAGGGAACCTTCGATGCTTTTAAAGCCGGATATTATATCAGAACGTGGAAAAAAATATATAACAAATAATGGAATAGTAGTCAGATCAAACACAAATTGATTCCTGCTGGCTGCCCTTTGTCTTTGGTTTTGTTCAATTTGCTTTATTATTTACATTCTTTTTATGTATGTCACATGTTGTATGCTTGTAAAAGCCATTTATTAAGTAACTACATAGACATTTCCTGGTTAAACAATAGTTGCTATTTGTGATTAAATTGCCAAGAAAACTATCGAAAATTGCATTTCAATATGCAATAACAGAAAAAAAATATGGGCATGTCATGACCTATTCTGAAACGCAGCTCAAACTTATCTTAGCATAAACTAATTTGTATATTATAGAAAGGTGTTCTCCAGTGACGTCCAGTGGATAGATGATAAGCTCGGTGTCTTATTTACCTTTTAAGTTAATTGCACTGCATTAATAATTACTTAATTTTACTGTTTCATGTTAATACAACTATTATATACGATTTCCATTAATAATAATTTAGCTTATCATGTCTAAAAATTGAGCAGTATTCAAGTTATATTCAACCTATTTGATGAAAAAGAACCATGATAAAAAACTCACACTACATTCTTCTTGCTAGGTGGCAATTGTAGAAGGTTTAATGATGGGTCAATTTTGAGGAAGAAATCATGAGCGTTTTAAAAACCAACACATACAACATGTATTTCAACACAAATACAGGAGCCATGCATCAAATTATTTATTAGTATTTTTTAATTGGAATATATAATTATTTGTAGAAAACTAAGATGAAATTATTTATTTAAATGGACACGATCGGTTTAACGTTGGTCATTTTGTTTTTGTTTCAATATTGATTATATTATATTTTTATTACTATAAAATCTGACAAACAATAATGAAAGCCTTACAAATGTACATTTATTATTTTTTGTTAGAAATCGTATAAAAATATTAAACAATAAAACAATTAATGACAATTATAAAATATTATTATTTTACACTTTCTGTATTGATAATGAGTATAATCAATTTTTGACAAAATAAGGACAAGTTTTAAACTAATTCCCACACACATGTACATGTATATATAACGTAACAGATTATGTATGAGAATTTCGGACTTCAAAACATAAATAGTATTTATTGCAAAAATAGAACTTCATAGAAATCGATGAGCAATATTCTCAGTTCACAGAATATCATTTTTATCATATCATAGGTAAGACAAATCTTTACCACTTCTCCATCACTTCTCCATCACATTTTTTTGTTCAAATGCAAACAACAATAATTTTTTACAAATTTGGACTGGAACATATCACTTTGATAAATATTGTTAATATGAAAATGATAAGATACTTGCTGCAGTCCAAAACAATTGGATTTTGATAAAATATTTTATGATATATAATAAATATATAATTCATTGAATTTAGAAAATGAACTTGACGACCATCCCAATGACGAGCGTTGCCATGGACACCGCGATGTGTTGGGCTCCGTTGCACTTGTCCGAATCACACACGCAAAGCTCTGCACAAAAAAAATGATATCATATAATGTAAAGTCGAATCCATGCATAATTAAGAAAAGTAATTAATCAATCGCCCCTCCAGGGATTCTTGTTACCGGTATAAGTATAAATAAATTCGATGTTAATTATGAAGACGGTAAGTCGAGTATATTCTATTTGCCGCTTAAACTATGTTCGAACGTAGAAAAAGTGTATAAAGTGTATTTGGTTCGTATATGAGGAATTTTCCTCTATGACAAATAAAGATTATATGTTTATATTCCAAGATGAAAGCATAAGAACCAATAATAAATAAATAAAAGTATAAACGTAGCTCACTTGCGCCGTCGTCACTGCCAATAGTCACGGTGCCACACTTGTCCTTCTTGACGTCGAAGTCGTTGTACGAGTCCTTGCTCATGCAATTTCGCGACGTCTGCTTATCACCTAGCAACCAAAAATATTTACGTTCTCTTTATTGTCGACATGGTCAATACGAATTGGGAAGAAACAATTTCATTCTTCTTTCTCCAAGCTTTCTTTCAACAGTGATTCAATTAGCAGGTGTTGACTTGTTTTCAGAAAACATGAAGTATTATTGACCTGATTTTAAAATGTTGCCCTTTAGGGCAACATTTTTAAATCAGGTCAAACCATATATATTTTTTTGGATAATAAAGCAAAATGAATAAACCTTTTTTACATCTTTTCTTTATTAACAATACCATAGGCTTTGAAAGTCCGCATGGCCGATTCCATGGCTTTGCGAGTATTGATTGCATGTCTTTCATCTTTAAGTTGTTTAATTTCATCTTCCATAACGGAGGAAAATCTTCCTGAACTCATATTTTGAGAAACTTTACAGAAAAATGTGTCTTGTTATTGTTTACAGACGAACCGGAAGTATTGGCTATGCAACAATATTTATTGTTGACACACATAAATAGGTTTTATTTCACAAACTTAAGGAACTGTATAATATGCGGCTACGAGAGCAGCTATACTTATATCACCCACTCCCAGAGCTCTTTCGTCTGCATCCATATCTATAATAACACTAAATTGTCTGTACTGGCACTTACCACTTCCGTCTTCATAGGTAGCTTTCTGGCATGCGTAACACGTGTCTTTGTCGTCACTGATGTAGCGGTCGAGTTTGTCCGTTTTTGGGTCCTTTTCTTTGCATTTGTTGCCATCATTATCTGTGTCACAGACATAACATTCCAGCGCCAGACCTGTATAGGAATAAATAGTTATATATATTTAGATATCTAATACTCATGGGTCACAATACAGGCCATTTGGGATTGGATTCCATGATTTTATGATCCCTTGCCAGGTGAAAACATTTTCCCAACTTTTACACTCCAACCAAAGATGTTTAAAAAAAAACATTCCTTGTAGAAACTCGGATAAAAAACATCAAATTAAAAAAAACGCAATAAACGCGTTTTGGATTTCAAATGAGAAATACATTAAAAATTGTTAATTAGGTTTACAACTAAATATCAAAGAAGCTTCCCGTGTGAACATACCCTAAATGGGTAAATTTAGGGCCTGTAACGAGTCAGAAACCATCCAAAATGGTGCACAATTAAGGGCCACATTAGATATTTGTCATGAGTAGTTTCTAGATTGTAAAATGCAACGAGCGTTTAGGAGTTGCTCATAAAGAATGCATCAGAAAACAATTGTCGTCAGAGAAAACTTTAAATATTCTGTGTACTGAATAGAGAATGCATAACAAAACACGAAATGTAACGATGCCCTGACAGCTTAAATGTAAAATCTTACTTTAGCGCATTTATTTTATGTACATGAAAGAAGTATTAAGAGTACGAGCTCTATCACCATTCAAAAGACGAACATAATCTGAGCGAAGGTAAAAAACAAATGAAAGCACAAAATAAAGACATTGTTATTTGCTTTTTTTTCAATATAAGAAATACATTTCTTTAAATCTTAATTTTTACTCACCGCAACCAATGAACATGAAACCAACGACTAATAATATCTGCATTCGGTCCATTTTTGTTGAGTTGGTCTGAAAGGGAAAAAACATAGTTTGTATTCATTATCAATATTATTTCTTGCAACAAAATTTACAACTTCTTATTTTATTTTGCAACATTATCAATATGTGGCCCGGGGTATTTAGTTTGTGGTGTTATAAAACTATGAATATTTTTTACAATGTAAATATTTTATTATTTGACAACACCTATAACATTGCTTTAACTTGCTGCTCTAGCTTCCGATAGTTTCAGATATATTTTTATTATCACAGATAATTTGTTTGGATATTTCAAATAAGTTAGATAATAATATACTCGAAAACTCATTCAATGATTCATACCAAAAACACTTACCTTGTTTTTTTTAATGATATCAATCTCCTGGTTGTAAGGTCACTTTGCGAATGAATGGAATCTGGGATAGCCTGGTACCTAAATAATCCTTTATTCAACAGGGTTGCTAAGCTCCATAACAACAATGTTGTTGAGTCTTGGATACGGCAAACTGGCCTTGATTGTTAAGCCATTTGCGTATCGATAATGTTTTGGTACATTATGGGGTTATTCAAATTGGCAGATGGTTATGTAGATGTGGCCGTTCAGACCCAGGCTATTATCAAGATACATGTATAAGTCATATATATAATTATCATTTATATTGTTTACAGGAATACTTGAGGGTTTTTCGGCACGGATTTTAACTGAAAACTAACTAGATCTTCGGTTGGTTTAAAGAAAGGTTCAGTTGGTTTACCGACGAAAGATCATTGACCAATTGGAGAGTAGTTTTTTTATTGAGGAGTATATTGAGGACACACTCTTCAGAAAATTTTACTAGAAACTATCATGAAGTCCAACTAGAAGCTGATCTTAATTCTTCCAAGAATGTGCAATCGAAGCCCTCTTTTTAAAAACATGATGTGATGAAATTTGGATATTTGGCTCCATTTACCCGAATACAGAGTGATGAAAACGAACATTTTCTTGGATATTGTTTTCTAATATAAGCCAATACAGTAATATGAACTTACATTTCCTTATGAATTTAAATGCCTTACGATCAATTGAGTAAATATTGCTCATTCAACATGATTATTTGGTTTTCGCCTGTAGCTTTTAGCATCTTAAAACATCGAATCGATTCCTTTTGAAATATATGACATTTTATTTATCAATGAATAAAACCGTTCGGAAAACAGCAAATACAACCCCTAGATCAAACAACTCTGGCATTTGTTTTGTAAATCATTTCATAATTTCCTCTGACTTATTTCCTGTGACTTCCATCCAGTGGCTCTGATAAAATGTATATTTAATTTAAGAAATTTCCAAGACATAAACTAGACGAATCTCAAAGAAATCATAATTCATATAAGTCTATATTGAGTCAGTGAAACCAAAAATAAGGAATGCATCTTCAAAAACTCATCGACATTGCTTTGTGGGGCGTTTCGGTATCAGATTAAAAAAAACACAATTTACCTTAATATATCATCAAATTGTACATAGTAAAAGATATTCAAACTAGAAAATGACTAAATGAATGAGAACTTCGGTCCAGTTGCTGTGGAATCCTTGAGCGCAGGCCAAATTCTTATTAATATTCACTCTTAATATTTGCGCATCGCCAATCGAATACCCCACATGGCAACGCAAACATGTTTTGCTTGCTTTTGATGATCCTCGATGGATAAAAAAGAGAATAAATCGATGACAACAGTAACTCAGTGCGATGCTTTGAACTATATTTTCGTCGGAAGGATAGCTAGGAACTATTTTTGTCAGGGCATTGATTTATATCCTGTGACTTTGGCTCTTTTCGCGTCTGATCAATAAGGGGTACGTGATATGTTCAAAATGTTGTGGAAGAGCATTATTCTGAGCACGTAACACACTCTAAGATTACCCTCGCGTTCGTTGTATGCATTTTTGAGATTTATAAACATGATATAAATATCTTATATCCAAACGGCATCTCCTAAATGTAAGGCATCCTCTTAATTATTGCATAGAATGATTTACCGATACCTACGAACGATAATGCAATATATGTTGCATGAAACATGTGATTTCTTTAAATCCGATTACATTGCAGACAGTTTATGCTTTCCATATTCATATATCACCTTTCATCTTCAAAAATCTATATTTGATTGCAACTGGATTTAGGCAGTTATCATGTAATACGCCATTTAAAAAAGCAATGATCGAGTCATTGACTGACCGAAACACTTCGAACATGTGTTAATATAACACAACAATATATGGCATTATCATTCGTAGAATTCGGTAAATCATTCTACTGGTCTAAAGTAATACATTTTTTTTTTCGGGGAAAAAAAACTCATACTTTCTTTCAATTAATTGCGTTGCTATACATATCTGCGTTCGCTATGGCGTTGGGAGAAACCTTTGTGTATTACCAATAAAAGTGATTCACTATATTTTCTTTCAATTTCTGTTTTGCAGAGATCGAAGATGTATCTGACCGCACCGTTATGTGAAAGATTATATAAATGTTTTATTCATTACTCAAGAGCAATAATGCACCCTTTACCATCATATTATACAAATAAGTTGCATTTCGATTTCGAAATACTTGAACCGATTTAGATCTCATCTGTCCAATTGTAAACTGCGCAAAAATAACATTGAGAAGCGGATTCTTGTATTCTTGAGAATCCTTACATAATATCTCATTTTACATTTACATGTTTAGCAACTATAAATACTGAATTTCCTATAAAAAAAAATCACACCATATAAATACAAATAGAACTAATATTGACGTTGTTGCGTCATTATTGTTTTGCTGCAAGGTTCGCACTGATTTTTGAAAATACAGTCACGAGCATTTCAAACATTTCAAGCTTAACGCATAGACGCAAAAACGCAAATACGCAAACGCATAAACGCTTAGGCGCAAACCCGATAACTCAAGCACAACACGGCATAAACGCAAATCTATAAACGCCGAAAGACCAGAGACGTTATAAGCGCGCGACAATACTATATGCAGCGACGCACCTGTATTTACATTATGCGATTATATCGATAACGTTACATATTTCAGTGTTAATTCACATATCACAACATCGTCTCATATCTAGTTGCATAACGCCTAGAGTCAAAGAACATCTCACTAGCCACAAGTGCAGTTAAGAAGCTGTATCAAGATACGTTATCACCTCCTCACGCATGTCACATTTCTGAAATTATTATATACTTTATTAATGTATTAATAGATAAAAATGAAAACACAATGCATCTCTTTGCATCGTCTTCTCCTTGCACCATTACGTCATTTGCGGACACACACCTACTATTGAATGGCCCGGATGACAGCCCGACTGATATCACGAATATTTATGACTACTTTGCGAGATAAAATATGCCAGTAAGCGTGAGGTCATCTCTCGTTTGTTGCAAATTGCATGTGCATCAGATATGTTTAATGTACCCGCTTGTCAATAATTGAATAATAAATTAACATGGTTAATTGAGATTTTGCAAATCAATTATCTAGGTTCATCTATACATGTATGTTTTATGATAAAATTTCAATCGGTTTTTATCGATCTATATAATAAGCGAAAAAAAAGAGAAATAACACATAGATAAATATATCACAGAATAAATGTAGATACTTTTTGAATCACTTCCTATTTAACGCGAATGGACAAAACTTAATTACATGTTTATATTGGAAAACATTTCAATAAACAATTGCTTTCAGTTAGTTGACTTTTTCATAATCTTATATTTTATAAAATATCATCACATTTAATTTGTCCCTTTTATATATGCTCAACGATTGTGACCAAACCCACTTAATCAACCATCTCTACTTCGATTATCCTCACAATTCTGTCTCTAGATCGGAGATAGGCCGCAATTTATGTAGTTGAAACGCTAAAATATCTCAAGTTGAGAATTTATAACCATTTCTTAACATTCATACAGCCATTGGCGTCGTTTGACGTAGCCAGTAATCAATTAAAAAAAAATCATTGAACGATTGTTACGTCTTGCCTAGTGGATTCGGCTGGTAGACGGGATTTCGGACTAGCGAGTTCTGATCACGCATCTTTATTGTGTCGAGTCCATCTTCCGAATATCGCCAGATAGAAGACACTGTGCTGTTTGAGCGCTCGAACGAGGGCTTTTGGGACGGAAAGGGGTTTGTAAAGGCGCTCTCCGACCATTGGCTCGTGCTGCGATACAGCGCGGGCTTGAAAAACACCGCCTGTGAAAAATTATGTTTAATATTTTGCAGTTTATACATGTACATGTTTATGGTTGTCTTTTATAATATGGATATATAATAATATATTTTAATATGGAGTATGAAAACATGATGGTAATTTACTTATAATTAAATACTTTTGCTTGTGGTCCTTATCTGTCTGTCATTTATCGTCTTACTTACTTGTAATTAATATGCATTTTTTTCAAGCGTACGTTTAGTCAAGAGCGTTCCGAAATCCATCAAGGGATTATCGAATTCATTATCATCATACAATTTGAACTGATATAAAAAAGATGCATATCTAAAATAGGAATTTGAATAATGCAATGACTTAATCGATTCTTATGAGTGATCGAGCCTCTTAAAAACAGTCAATCCATGGCTTCTGAGCGGTTCCCTACTCTATGCCAGTAAATGTTAAAGATTAGTTTTAATAAGAGATTTTCACATGAATTAGTTTTCGGCTTTTAAATTTTGGCGTAATTTGTACATATGCAACAACAGGTTGCTTTTATTAACATAAATTTGAGAGTTTTTAACGATTCAGAATCAGAACACTTACATCATCTTCTTTCTCGGGTTCGATCATCTTTCGTCTGTCATCACAAGAAGATAAGGAGCTACAACACAGTTTAAGACTAATGTTATTACGTTGGTTTTTAATAAAATGAAACACGTATTTTCTTTTCTTTATCCTGTCTATCTGCCATTTTGTTTTCGAAGTTTCATAAAACGACCTTACAAATTTGACATTTAGGCCCTATATTGAACCTTAAAGTATCTTTTTGTAAGATGATTTTATGCAGAGTTTTAATATATACACAAAGGATAATGTCACACAAAACACAATTCAATTATCATTTTGCAGCACACTTTAGCCAGAACATACACCCTACATCTTGTACTTACCTGCTCTCGCCATCGACACAGGGCTCCTTATCCTGTCGATGCCACGCGATGAACGCGAAGAAACACAAACCCATGAGGATGCCCACTGCCGAAGCAGAGGCGACCACCAGCGTCGCGATTTGCCATATTTCCGCTTAAATCAAAACAAGAATGAGGGTTTGAATTCTTCTTTAAATATATATAGAACAAAACTTTTTTCGGAGATTTTATGGATATATACAAATCATTGTATACATGCATAATTAAACCCTTACCAAGATATGAAAAAGAATACTTATTAAATAAACTGAACCATGTAATATGCATGGCTTAGAAAACCAGTTGTGGAAACTTAACAACAATGCAGAGAATAATATCGAACTCACGTCCTGTAGTGAATGGCGTTGTAGTGGCTTCTTTTGTTGGTGTCGTTTCTTCAGAGCTACTGCGTTCGCTCGTTTCTTTTGATTGACTCATCGTCGTTGTAGGTATGTCCGATGTTTCAATCGTTTGCTTCGAACTGGTAACGGTTTGTTCAACCGTAGATGTGATTTGGGATTCAGTTGATGGTGACTCATTTGACATTGTTGCTGTAAGAGGAATAGATGTAGAGGCGCCAACTATTGTTGGTGCGATAGAAGTTTGAGATCTATGTCTAGTTGTTCCAGAGTATGTGGTTTTAATAACTTCGGATGACGTTGGCATATTACTGGCTTTACTTTCTGTATACGTATTTGTATCAGTATAACCAGTAGTATAAGTAACATCAGACACTTTTGAAGACATATATTCAGTCGATGGTGTTGTATCACTTGTTGATATGGAACTAATTATTTTAGATGTATCCGTGGAATCACTTGGATAGTGAAAATCAGTTGTTTTAGTAGTATCCGATTGATCACTTGTATATATCAAATCTTGTTTACTTGTTGATATGAATTCTAAGGAATGTGTTGTAACCGTTTGTTCACTGGTGCTGTCTGTAGAATATATTGTTTCTGTATCTGTATCATTAACTGTTGAAATGAAAACAGTTGTTTGAAATGAAGTTGCTCGATTAAAATCAGTGGTTCTAGCAGTTTTCATTTGCTCGGTTGTAACAACTGAATCACTTGATGGTTCAGATGATCTAATGATATGGCTGGTCTCTGTGGTATCCATATGGTAATGTGTAGTAACAATTTCAGCTGGTGTCATGGTAACAGTTTGTGACACGGACGAATCGCTCGTCGTTGTCGCGTCACTTACAGTTGTATTTTCAGAGGTCATGAGGAGATCAGTTGTTATCGGACCAGTACTAGGTATATCACCATCAGATGTTTGGTTCTCTGATGTGACAACCAATGTTGATGGCACCGAATTAGAGTAAGTAGTGATAGTAGAGTCATCATTTGAAATAGGATTGGTACTAGTGATATCACTCTGGGAATAAGCCTTAGTAGTTGATTGGCTCTCAATATCAGAAGTGGAAACCACTGTTGGTTCCACTGGGGTAGAATCAGTGGTTACGGTAGAGTCCATTTGTAGCGTAGTCGGCTCATTTGTAGATTCATATTGGGAAGTTATCGGAGTAGTTGTCCATGTTTCAGTAATTGATACCTCAGTTGATGCTTTCGTAAACAGAGACGAAATAACTGTTGATAGCACTGTGGTTTCTTGGTTTTCTGTGGTTTCGATAGTTTCAGAGGTTTCCTTTGTGGAGACCATAGTGGTCAACACGGGCGTGGTGTTCATATCGGGGGTAGTGGGTTGGATGGTTGATACAACATTGTCGCTTGTGCTGAATGCAGATGACGTTGTCTCCTCGGTGATCACAGTGGTAACTGTTGTACCGAGACATCGTAGATCACAATCAAATCCTTCATATGGTTCCATGCATTCTTCCTTATAGATGTCATACACACAGGCATAGCCCGACGTAACGCACTGATCCATTAACGTTTCACACTTGGTTCGCAATAGTGTCCCATCCACTTGACATTCGTAAAAATGCTCACAGTCACTCTGGTCAGCATATCGATCCCCCATAATGCATGTGTCAGGCACAGGAGGGCATGGACCTTATAAAATGAAATTGTATATAAGTAACAATTAATTTCATACTTGCAATTATGGCGATCAACCACTATCGGGCCATATAATTATTTATTCATGTTTTCCTTGATTTTGATAGTCTATAAATGTAAAAGTTTCTTTTCACATGAAGTCCATATTTATGTTTAGTAATTTTATTTATGATTTTTGCGTAATAACTTATTATTTATTATTAATTTTGTATGAATTCACACGATATTGAACTTTGATTGATTGAGTGCAGTGGAAATGATAAGAAGTCCGTTGAACTAAAAGGTCGGAACCATTACAACAAAAGGATAATTTTGAATCGCCCAAAAATCATTAATGCACTTTTGACTCTATATATGTAAGATTGTTTTTCGTTTGCTCTTGATAATAATAATAATATATAGATGCAGTGTTGCATATTTCAAAGCTCTACATTAATTACCAGGTAGTTGTGTCACCTCTGGCTCCTTTGTTGGACATGTCAAACAACTGACCATATTCTCATGGTTACACACGCATGCTACGTTGTCGAAGTATAGATCGTTCGCACATGTTCTATTATCCCAATTGCCATTTATGCATTGGTAATATTTAGAACAATCTTCTCCATCGGCCGCATAGAAACCTTGTTGTTCTAGTGCACAAAAGTCGCCTTTATTACAAGGGTCGCTGACACACTCACTTGCTATACCTACAAAACGAAATTAACATTATAAGCAGATAAGTTTTAAAATTTCATTTTCAATAATATTGGATATATTACATAACATAACATATTTAGGATGAATAAATCATATGCAATGCTTTGAATAAAATCTAAACATAAGTACCTGTGATAAGAATAAAAAGACCGAATATGATTCCAAGAACCATATTGAATGATAAACGAAGCTCCCAGAAGAAATTTATGCAGTAAACTATACAATCCAAATATATTCATGTCGAGTTAAATCCACGCCTTGATTAGTTTGATGATACCGTAAATTAAAAATATAGAGTTTTAATCACGCTAAATTTATGCTTATTATATTCAATAATTTTCTTCTCGGATGATAATGTGAATTGTCCTATCGTGTGAATTCTGAAGTATTTTACTCGAACATTATTCCATAATTATTTGTTAAATATAAAAATTAAAGATTATTCAATAATATAATCACGCTATTAAAGTATATTTTTGTGTATATTTATTTCTAAGATATGTATATTTGCGTTGTTATTCATACCTATGTTATAATTATTTCTTTGTATCAATAACTGCATAAATTTTACTATAATACTAAATAACATGCTGTAAATTTATCACAAACTGTAATATATACAAGACTTATCTAAATCTGCTGTGAGAGGGCATTTTGTCATCTATATTTTTGGGTCTGTTCACATTGATGAAAACATATTGATAAGCGCCAAAATGAATATCAACTTAGTGTTTTACGTATTTGATTGACTGTTTTGTTAAGTTGTCAAAAGTTAAATATCTTTCAATTCAAAATGGTGTTTTTGGACAGATTCGACACGATGTTTATCACTAGATTTTATAACTGGATCTAATAAATGTTCATGCACTACTGATTACCACTTGACAAAAAAGTAGCAAGGTAGTAAATTAGGTTATTGATATATGACAGTTAAGTATGCATAAATAATCATGCTTATAAATAAAACATTCTCATATCGATTAACAAACATATATTCTAATACGTTGAAAATCACATCTTCACGTTATTAATAATAAAGCTCGCTTAGACACGTCCGCAGATCGCCTTACAGTTCACACAGTGGGCCTTCACTCAATATCCACACACACTATAATTTGTTGGAGATTGTTGTTTATCAGTCACCTCAAACCAAAGAAGACATTATTCATTCATTTTTTTTACGAGCTCGGGCCATTAAAACATTTAACCTCCGACCGACTATGTCACCATTCTTTTCTGAACCTCTGTCTCATTTCTACCTTGCCTTACCTCATCTAAGCAAAGTTCTCTTTGGCGCTGCTTTGACCCTAATGTAAACCTACTTGAGGTTCTACTTCCAAGTCCTAGCTGCCCGATTGTTCTGAAAATGTCACTTTGCCATAGCCTTTTATTCACTGCCTATTCTGCTTGTCGCTTTCTTCAGAGGCGATGCTTAATACCTGTTCCGCTTTGTATTCGTCATGTTAGATGCTAGATGACCTGGCGTGATACCCTAACGTTTTAAGACAGCGAACAAAAGAAACATATGTCTTGACTACAGGACGCATTTAATTTCCTTCATAGGTACCTCTTTATCTTTCTTTTTGGAACCTACATTATGTTAAGGCACATTGTAGATTACATATGGCCATGATTCGTACGATAGTATGTCATGTTGATAACACTTTGCCTCGAACTGTCAGAAAGGCCAAGACCTCGGCTCTTTAATTGGCTGTTTCTCAAAAGGTTTGATGCGGTTGTGCAGAGATTGGTGTAGCCTTTACATTGATTAACCAAGTCCTGACCCTTTGTTGATTGTTCCTCAAAGATGTATTCAATTTATATTATATACTGCTCAATACATTTTTGATCTGTTTCAGTTTACAAAATCATAATTTGAGTTTGAGGCCAACAATATATTCAGTATTAAAAAGCTTTGATAAGGGAAAGTTTTTCAATTTATAAAAAAAAGTTAAGAAAATAAATATAATTATCTTATGCTTAAAAATATATAACTATATGAAGATATTTCGAACAACTAAATAGATAATATGCATCTAGAGCACATGTATCTGCAATATTTTGTCTTGTACAGTGGCGCGCAGGCTTAACTTCTCGATTTCTCTAACGTTTAGCGTTTAGCGTTTAACGTTTAAGGGTTTTCAAGATCAGAATATAGCGTGTAGCGTTTAGCGTTTAGCGTTTAACGTTTAACGTTTAACGTTTAGCGTTTGATGAAAGGGCATATAAGAAATAAAGATAAGCACTCACAATGATGTCCTCTATATACCCTTCACACCTGTGGGTGCTATGGTTTAGCG